>JAJLUB010000034.1:0-102080 GCA_030564085.1 Nakaseomyces uthaithaninus
CCCCCCCCCCACAAAAGAGAAGCACACCCAGGACTAAGGAGTTTAATGAGCCGTCCCCTCCTTCGCACTTTGCACAGCGATCATGTGCATCCCTGCGGTGGTAAGCGATGACATGTCTGCTGGTTACGCTCAAAGGCCGGATGGGTCCAACTCGCCAAACTCACCTCGAGCTCAACAGTGCCATGATGAGGTCGCGCTTGGTCCTCAGGTCGACCGCATAGTACTCGAGGTCCTGGGAGTCCCGCGGTAGTCCGAGACGGGTCTCCAGGGCCAGCAGCTGCGTCTCTACGTCGTCCTGGGCCTCCAGCTCGGCCGGCGGGAGCTGCTCTGCAGGCTGTGTGGTGAGCTGCTTGGACAAGTACTCACTCAGCATGGCTCTCCGCTGCGCGAGTGACAGGTGCTTGTACCACGCAAGCAGCCGGGAGAGGAACGCCTTCTGCTCCTGCTTGGACGCGTACTGCTTGACCCTGTACTGCTTCATCAGCTTCTTGTCCCCCATGATGTCCTGTGGGATTGTGTCTGGCTTGATATCGTAGTTCGCCACTAGTTGCGACAGGTAGTGGTACTTCGTGGGCTCCAGTGTCTCATCCTCGCTGGAGTCGTCCTCCGTGCTGTCCCTGCCGCACGCCTGCTCTTCATTGCACCACTTCTCAAAGTACTCCTCCCGAACACTGTCGTCCGCCGCCGCGAAGAACCGGGGGTCGTGGCTTATCTTGGTGCTCTCAGCCTTCCACGTCGAGTATCGGTTCAGGTGGTAGTCGTCAAATAGTTCAAATAGAGTTGTTTCTGGGTTTGAGTCCGTAGGCTCCCGTTCTTCTGTTCCCTGTACGTGTAATGCTTGTTGCGGTCCTTTGTGTCGAGCGCGGTTCTCTGTATTCTCATCCGGTGATTCAGCCTGCCTAAAATCCTGTGGTAGCATGCCCTCATGTTTTTGTATCTCTGCCGCTTCCACATCTGCCTCTTGCACATCCTGCACTGGTGCCCGCTCCTGTACATCTCCTGCTGGCACTGCCTCCTCTGTCGCTTCTTCTTCTTCCGACTCTTCATCTGATGAACTGTATCCTGCCAGTAATGCAGAACTGGTCTCTGGTGTCGGAGTACTCGCTACTTTGCGCTGCTTCAAGCTTTCAGCCTCGAACTCGGTGTCTAGGTCACTTTTGAGATATTCGATGTCCTCTGAAATTTCTTGATACAGAGTAGTTGCTGCCTGTTCTGGATCCCTTCTCGGCACCGTCAAGATCTGGCACAGGCGGTCCAGCCGTCCATTATCCATGAGCATGACGAGTCTCTTGCTTCTCTTGTCCTGAACTTCGTCATGGTATGTCGAACCTTCCATATACTTTCTATTTCCATCGCTCATCACCACTAGACTCCACCCATTGTACAGCTTGAAGATGTATGTAGTCTGCGTCAAGTCTGTATCTCGCTTGTCAATACGTTGTATCTCTGTGGGTCTCGTCCATGTAGTCTCTTTTGTTTTGACGTTGTAGAAGTACTTCCTGCCATCGGGAGCACGGTATTCCTTCCATAGTCGGTCTGGACCCTTCGCTGGCGCCATTTCTCTCCACCAACAGTGTCGTAACGCTATTTCCTGACCAAGAAGTCTTATATATCTGTGTTCTTGTCCGAATTCAATGCTATGTTCAGCATTGGCATGTTCCATTAACGTTCTCATACATAAGAGCTCATCGCATAGTAAAAAAAATGATTGAAGAAACGGAGCCACATGAGCTGTAGGCTGTGATTGAACCAAAAGATACAAAATAAGAAACCTCGGTTGCGGTGCTTCGAGAGACCTACAACCAGTTGAAGTATCACGTAAGGACTATATCGAACTGCTGTCTGAGAGGAGATCTTTCAATTTGAAGAGGGAAAACCGCCAATGAGGAATTTTATCAACTACGCAGACGTCCCGATCGGGTACACGACTCCGTCCTTCCCCTCACTATACTGGCCGATCAACGACAGAAGATACGACACAGCGTTTCTGTACTTTGTGACCGACATATGGAAGTTCACGCTGTACTGGACATTCATCTTCAACGGTGCGTTTTATGCTGCCGCAGGTGGTTGGGCCAGCCTGAACCACTGGAAGCGCGGAAGAGGGCTGTGGATCACGGCCGTCTACATACTATATGGGGGCGTACAGAGCATCATCATGGGAACGGTGATGGGGTTCCTTATTGGGGCTATATACAGGAGCGGCCTGTTCGCCATGTCTACATGGATACCCATGTGTTGCGCAGTGGTACAGATCCTTCTTGATGTGACTAAGAGTACAACCACCATTGGTAGGCACTTGTGACCACCGAATAGGGTTTTTAAAACTATATTCAAACTAAGCATTTTCATCAGCGTGCAATAGTCATTGGTAGGCCAGTTGTGTAGAAGAGGTCTCAAATCACCGCTTGGTCCAGTATTGACTTCCTTTGCAATTTACGTGATCCTCAGCAGACCTAACCCAAGACACGCAGAAATGGCGAGCGTGGCAAGCATTAGGAATAGAGCAGCTCTGCTGAAACTTGCCTGCAGTATCAATCGAAAGAGACGTGTTTTTTGGTACTTGAAAACAGGTACAGAGGACAATATCTAACAGCTTCTGGAAGGGCATTCCATTACCATTGTGGATGACATGGATGATGGCAGCTTTACATTTGTGTCCAGTGAAAACCGCGTAGTGATTTTTTTCACTTCCTGATACCAAAGCTAAAGCGAGATGGCTAAAAAGCACAGCCCAAGGTGGACTTGAAAGCACATACCTGTGTTGCATAAGTGGGTTTCACTTGGTAATCCAGGGCACGACCAGCAATCGTAATTACGTCATTGAGTAAGGGATATGGACGGAGTTTTGTCGCTGGGGCAGATTGTGCCCACTCATTACAAACTTGATGTCGAGATTGACTCAGAGAAGCCTAATTTCAAAGGTAGAGTTACAATTGAGTTGGCCTCTCGGGCCAGTGATGGAGTCATTGAGTTTCCAAAGGAGTTCAAGCTGAATGGCGTAGATTTAGTTGTTTTATCTGCTACTTTGTTCTCTGATAACGGTGAGGGACAAGGGTTTTCGGCATTCGAAGTAAGTTATGATAAGGAGTCTCAATGCATTGTTTTGAAGCATGACCAATCAGATCTGAAGATCGGTGATGGTGCCCGGCTTGAGTTAGAGTATTTGGGGAAAGTGAACGAGACTAAGACACACAGGGAGAAAACCATTGGTGTCTTCAAGACCAATTATATGGGTGGCTACTTTGACAACACCAGGTCGAACAATATTATCATCTCCACGCACTGTCAACCTATATTTGCAAGACATATTTTTCCCTGTTTTGACGAGTTAGCCTCTAAATGTAGCTATGAACTGAGTGTGAAGACACTCAAGAGGTTTTCTGTGATTTCAAATACTGAGGCGGTTGTATCCAAGGAGTATGAACAAAATGGTGTTGCCTGGATGACCACTAGGTTTGCAAGGACTCCAAAAATGCCAACGTCATTGTTTGGTTTCTCTATTGGTGATTTCAAAAAGATCACAACGGTAACTGAGATCGAAGGTGAAAATATTGATATAGCTGTATTTGCTCCATGGAGGGTGGAAGAGGCCACTTTTTCTTTGGACGTTATGAAAAAGTACTTACCAGTTGTTAGTCAATATTTCGGCTTCAAATACCCTCTGAAGAAGCTGGACATCGTTTTATTACCATTCCTGTCAGACATGGCGATGGAAAACTTCGGAATGATATCAATTCAAGTTGATCATCTCTTGTTATCCCCTACAATGCTCGCAAATGAGGGCGTCCGCAAGCAAGTCCATCAATTGGTAGTGCATGAATTGGTCCACCAATGGATCGGTAATTTTGTGTCATTCGATTCCTGGTCTCATCTATGGTTTAATGAGTCATTTGCAACATGGTGCTCTTCCGTTCTTTTGGAAGAGAATGGAGACCTTCCGGATTACTGGAGCTCCAATGATTATCTCAATGAACAATTGGAGAATGCTATGATGGCAGATTCTCACTTAGGATCAAAGAGCATTCATCAAGCAAATGTTTCAAAGAGTGAAGATTCCAAAAACATATATACACATGAGATTTTTGACCCTCATTCTTATAACAAGGGAATTGTGATATTGAGATCAATGCAGCTAACGATAGGACCAACTGTTCTAGAAAAGGCATTCCAGGAATTATTTAACGAAATTAAAGATGGGGCATCAATTTATCATGAAAAGCCTGTTAAGCCTATTGATCTTTTCAGTAAATTTGGCAGTATTTTGAAATCAGAAAATATTACTAAATTTTATTCTTCTTGGACAAGAACTTCTGGATACCCAATCGTTAATGTGGAGTCTGAAGAAGATGGTAAGTGTAAATTGGTACAACATCGTATGGTGCTCGATAACGTTGATAGCGTCGATTTTGAGGATGTTCCGTATTATATCCCATTATTTATGCTTGATTCCAATGGTGAGAATGACGAAAAGAACATATTGTTCACGGACAGGTCGTTGACTTTGGATAATGATGTTTTAGCTATTAACTCCAACTCCCAAGGCTATTATAGAGTCTCCTATGATTCTGAAAGACAGTATGATATTATGATTCAAAATATGAAGACAGGTAAACTCCTTGATTCAACACTATCCAAGGTCTTTTTAGATATGTCAAACTTCATTGGCAATGAAAAATATCAAAAGGAGATTCATTTTGTTGGTATGTTGAAGATTCTAAATGCTATTGCACTCAACACTGATATTGACCATACTAGTTATTGGAACTCGTTGTCAAGCATCTTAGAAATTTTGCGTCGTGTACATACAGCTCTCGGTGTTTCTCAAAGGACTAAGCTGGCCAATAAGTTCATTGATCCATTGTTCAAGAGAATCGAATGGCCCGCTGATTTTATAAACAAGAATATCAGTGTCTCTGAGATCAAGGTTAGAGATGATCTACTTTACTTGATGCAAGATACCAAGGATTGCAATCATGCTTCCTTTAAGGTGGCAGAACGCTATTTCAAGAACATTTTAGCAGGGCCCTCACAAAGCGTTCCGTTAGGTATGGTGGGAAGCATTTTTGCACTAAACTCAAAACAATTCAAAACCGTCAAACAATGGAAAAAGCTCTTTGAGCTTGTCAAGTCCTCAAGGGGTATATCCACCCATGTGAAGATGGACCAGAAAAGTTTGGCTAGTGGTGCAAATGCATCTGTGATCATTCAGAACCTGGCCATCGAGAACCTGGCATACTCTAGAAATGAAGAAATTATCTCCAAGGTCTTGAACTTTGTCACTACGAATATCGACTCAGAAGGCATCAACAGGGCGATGTTTGGTCTACTTTCCACATCCAACCGTTCTGCAACGAACGACTCAGGTGCGGAGACCAGCACTACTATTCGTGACTTTGTCTGGAAATGGTTCGAGAGCCACTACGACCAATGGGCCAGAAAATCAATGAGAGAGGGTGCCCAGTCCTCCGAGAAACTGAGAGTCCAACTGCACTCCATCACACTTTATGTTTTCGAAATGTTCCGGGACTCAGAAGGAAAGATAGACAAATTCATTGCTTCAAAGTTGAAACAGCTCGGTCAAAATATTGACTTGCAAAGTGTGTGGGACATGGTCAGAGAACAAACTCACGAGAACAAGACAATTTCAAAAAGCGTGAAAAAGCTGATATAAACAAAGGTGAGTACATTATATACGTTATAGATGTCTATGTTCTGTGAAACCATTCTCAAATAAAATAAGAACGACCGCTATCGTGCTGGATGTATATGTATGCAGTGTGTTGTATGTATGCGTTCAATGGTACGACTTGGCATCATTTCAATCAACAAACCGGGTAACTATGAATTGTTTCATTGGGAGTCGTTTCGATATAAAAAGGGAGTGTCAAATGGCCAGGTCTGGTTGATCTGCAAAGTCCTTAGGCGAGAGGTGTGTCGAGGATCGATTCTGAACCGGTTTGGAGCGTTATACAGTGGTAAAAATGGATAAAGTTAGGGAGAAATTGAACAATTTGAAGCTTGAAGCTGAGACGTGGCAGGAGAAGTATGAGGAAATCAAGGGACAACTGAAGGAGTTGGAACAGGATAACATCAATAAGGAGAATGAGATCAAGTCCCTTACTGTGAAGAATCAGCAGTTGGATCAGGAGGTTGAGAAGCTAGAGACTGAGCTTGCGGAGACGAAGCAATTGGCAGAGGATTCTACCACTTTGAAGACTACCAACGATAACTATACCAAGAAGAACGAGCAATTGGAAGAGGAGTTGGAGGAGACGGATGCTAAGCTGAAGGAGACGACTGAAAGACTCAAGGAAACCGAGCTAAATTCGGAGCAATTGGAAAGAAAGGTTGTGGCTTTGGAAGAGGAACGCGACGACTGGGAGAAGAAGTTTGAGGAGCTGAACACCAAGTATGAGGATGCTAAGAAAGAGTTGGAGGAGATAGCCGATTTGGCAAATTTATGATTACGAATGCTGGTGAAAGAAGAGGGGATCTCAGGCGTAGAACTCAGATAGGTACCGAAAAGCCAGGAAGGGTAGCCGTTTGGCGATATTTCAATTGGTGGTTTTTACTTGCTTTTATTTTGTTTGTTGCTGCTCGTCATATTGGAGGCTTTTCCAGCATTAGACTGAAGGATATCAGAGGGAATCAAGAGTGACTATTGTAGGCTTCTTTTTTCCAAGAGAGTTCACCTTCTTTCTTTTTTTGTTTATTTCATTGAAAAATATATTTTATCTATCCTCCTCATATATAATACTTATGAAAGAATTTTTATGTGCAATATGTTACTAACGAAATGCTAAATGTCGGATATTGAAAGGATGTTAGCTAAGCATGCTTCTGAATGAGTGCCATCGAGTGTCTATATTGATTAATCATCATGTACGCATATTTCGAACTGTAATTCTAAAAGTTTAAATGTCATTTGCAAGACCATATCAATGAAAGTCCCTTAGAATGGATATGTGAAGGTAACATATCAGCTCCTGTCAGGTCCACTTATCTTTAGACTCAGAATTCGACGATAAGCCAACACTTGAAGGTTGCGGTTCATCAAAGGGATAAAGCAGTAACTTTAGATGAATGAATCAATATATTGCAAAATGGATGCGAGTATATCTGAAATGCTATCTAAATCTAATTCTCTATCATAGAAACATATATCCTAGGTCATCTTTCAACTTCACTAATTACCATGGTTTCAATTTACCCCAATATATGCCGATGACCAGACATGAGGGGTTGAATTCGTACATCGAGGAGTTTATCTCTGACATCCTAAGCAAGTTGGAGCATATTTATAGGCTGAATATATGTGTGATAGCAAAGGAGAGTGCTTATTGTGTTGAGAGGTATGTTCTTGATTTTGGAGAGTTTCAGCATGGGGTAGAACCAGATGGCATCGCGCCGACAGATGAGGTTGATGTTTTTGATGAATTTCGCTCAAGTTTAAACAGCCTGATTGTGTATTTAGAAAAACTGATAAAGGTAAGAGATGATTCCGTTACATTCGATTTAATTATTGACACGATCGAAATGGATCTCGGTCATAATATTGTTACCAACACCAAAAAAAATGTTACTGAACAAGAACTACTCGAATTTGAAAGAGACAGTTCTTGGGTTAAGTTTCACCAAGATCAAAATCTTCCTGATCCTAGCGACTCAACCGGATTCTACAAACCGAAATTGAAATTAACATCTCTTGTTGGGTGTGAATGGGGAACAATACGCATACAACAATTCAATGAACGACTATTGATGCCTAATAAAGGATTGAGTCAGGTATATCACGATGAAGATATTACTGAAAATGCGGAACTAACTTTGGGTTCATTAGCATGATGAACGTGAATAATCACCAAGTCGATGATTCAATTTTGGTCATTTGAATCAAAAGCGTTCTTAATGTAGCTCTGACAGGCTGCATAAATTCAAAATTAATAAAGTTTTTGTTGTTGTTATATGATTAAATAATGTTACAAAATCAATGTGACGTACAAGAATCGATTTTATTCATCTTTATGAATAGTATATTCTTGAATATTGATACTATGACGAAATAATATGCATGAAATCTGCAAAGGTTTTAGAAAGTGGAAACAAAGTAAGATCATTGAGTATCTATAAGGTTCAGAAATAAGGGAGCCAGCCTCTTATTCTTTTTTTTTTTTTTATCATTAAATAATGTTGTGGTAGTTTGTGCCGCTGAGGTTTTTTTGTTAGTAATATATTTGGAATGATCTTCAAATATGTTCAGGACTGTGACCTTCAAAATTCTCTACTTGAGAAACGTTAATATTGCTTCTTGTTGATACATCCACAAATCTTTTAGCGCTGGGTTTTCTGTTAGGGCTATTTTTGGACACCCACTCGTAGTTAGTCCCATTTTTAATAGGGACAAAATCATCGGTGGAAGAACTAGAAACAGTTGTTGGTGTTTTTTCACTATGTGCCTCCAATACTGTATTGGTTGCTAGAGATCCTTTGCTCGGTATTTTTCCATTTGCACCGAGTAAGCTATGTTTGTTCTTTGCTCCACCAAAAAATACAGAATCACGAAGGCCTAGAGTTGACTTTCTTGGATCCTTTGGGATATCACCCTCCTCAGAAAGATTTGTCTCCATTAATTGAGCTGTGGAGACAGTGTTGAGAGAGCTGTAACTATCCCTAATACCGCCAGGTCTTGGAGTATTGTTCATTGAATCCAAAGTATATCTCCATGATTTAGACTTTGCTGGAATACTGTCGACATATACAGACGATGATCTCAAATTTGGTTCAAGGAATGTACTGTTGGTCTCTTTCTTATCCAAAAGTAAATCATGACTAGCATTGAATAGTGCATCAGTGTAGACACTTGATTTCTCATTCATAGTAGAAGTATCCGAATCGGTGGTGGAAACATCATCAAGCTTCAAAGCATCTAGCATGTCTAATCTACGTTCTGCGGAGGTTGCATCATAGTTCTCATCATCAAATGGGTTAGATGATGATGTAGCAGCCTGGTTCGGATAGTTCGCAGGGTTGTTTGGATCTGGATTACTGATATTTGGAGTTTCTTCCTCATCTGTTCTATTCTTGTTTTGTTTCTTTTTCCTGAACAGAAAGAAAATCACTATAGCTGCAATTGCTAGAACGGCAATAGGGATAGCAACACCGCAGGCAATTGCAGCTGAATGATTTTTAGTTTTAGTGTTCTTTGCCATTGGGACGATGCCACCAGAATTTGTGGCTGTACTAGATGCAATTGAGTCAGTAGTACTAACTGAAGTACTAGCATGTGTTGTACCGTTATAGGTTCTGGTCGAGCTGTGAGACAGTGTGGAATTTCTAGTGGAAGATAAGGATGTGGAAGAAGTAGTGTTTGTAACATTTTTCAATCTCTTATCCATACCAATGATATTAAAATCAAGCTCTTGGGAAAGACCCATTTTAGAAGCCACTAGGCCTACAGTGAGATTCACAAAGTTGTCAGGAACCTTTCCCATTAATGTTAGATTTTGTGACGCAAAATTTAGCCATTCGTGATTTTGATTATCGGCAGGGAATACAACGGTTACATTAGTGTTGTCAGAATCAGTGAATTGGGAAGGTAAGAAATTATAGGAAAACCATTCTCCACGTGTTGCGTTTAGATTTGGAAGAGACGTTGTTGCGAATAAGCTGCTTGTAGCTTCCACTTGAAGGTTTAAATAGATTACGTCACCATTAATGTCGTAAATCACCACTGAAAAGTTACCCACAGGACCATTAGATGATTTTAACAAATCAGCTGGAACATTACCAACAACAGTATCGTTGTCAAGTGTGACCCAGGAAGGTTGATTTACAAGTTGTATGCTGCCTAGGTTTTCTGAAGAGATTGGAGAACCGTCATAGAAAACATACTCCAAAGGTACTTCATAGGAAAAGTTTCCAGTGTCAGTAACATTGATAATCAGAGTGTTCTGGATGGATGTGGTCAAAGTATGTGCTCCAATAACAAGCTCAAAAGGTAGCTCTAATCCTGCGTAGCCATCAATATCAGTGACTATTAGTGCTAGATTGTAAATTGTTTGTGGTGCGATATTAGAATTCACAACTGGTGCAGTGCCGCTAAATTTAAGATTGCTGGAATCAAAGAATAACCAGCTTGGTAAAGGGGCATTATACTGGTTAGACCTTCCATAAAATGCGACTATTGGGTTTTCACTCTCGAAATTTGATCTATCGAACGTGATATTGAAAACTTCGTTGGGTGACAATATCAACCCGTCCTTACCGTTGGTGTACCCGCTATTTTTTAGTAAAGCTAATAAGTTAAAATTGGATGATAATGAAATTGACGGCCTGTTTGTCACAACCAATTGATAAGTCTCGTTCAACTTTTGTTGATCCGATTGATCGGTACCTTCCAAGACGAAGTTGAAATAATGTACCTGGTTGTCACTATCGAAAAGGTCTTCTGTCGGTACACCTTGGAACGTTCGGCTAGCCGAGTCGAACTTTAACCAGTTCGGTAAATTGTATGCCTCATAACTAATCTGTACCAAGTTATTCACATTTGATTTGTATGTGTCATTGGATATGAGAAATGTGAATTGTTCGTTGAGACGCGCTACCGGCGGAAGCTGCCTCGCAATTGAATAGGCTTCGTATGGCGAAGCCAGTACTATAGAACTTACAAGCCCACATATGAGCAGTAATATTCTCAACATCCTTTGTATAGCTAATGTATAATTCTTTATTCAGTTTTAGGTCGGTTTAGTAGAAAGAAAGATTCATAAGCTTGAAAGAAATGTGAATACAAAATAGGATAGCCTGAATCGCAGGTGGTGCTGACATGTAATTGCAAGAATTGAGGTTCCATTGAATTTTTAGTCATATATATACCATTTTTCGTCCTGGAAGCATTTACTGCTACACAGTTCAGCTTTCTGCACTTGGATTACAAAGTTAGGGCATTTCGTGGCGGGTATAAACCATCGCCAACTAAACCCCGTACTGTATTCAACTATAACTGGGCATTTGGTGTTCTTTTCACCGCAGCTGGAAGGAATCTGCCCTCGTTACCAGAGCAAGTTCCCTCTTGTAGCGAGTAACACGAAATTTTTATTGAGTCCTGGACGTTTTTCAAGCTATTTTTGGTGTCGAGCTATAGGCAAGAAGCGAAATGTTTCGCTTCTTCACAGAAGAAGCCGCAGAGAATTTCGTGATCTAAAAAAAGAACGAGAAGCAAGCCACGAAAAGCGCGTGGATGCAACCTTTGCTGCTTGTTGCCTGAGTGCGTGCTGTCATCGGAAAGCACTTATCTTTCCTGAAACAGACCCTGTTGAGCATGTTCAATTAGATATGTATTTCGGTTCTGCAAGGACGGTGGGGCAGGTACGGTAAAAATAGAAATAGCAAAAATGGCTATTACTGCCAGGATAGGTAAAAAAAAAAAATTAATGAAGCTATTGAACAGAGAAAAAAATGGTTGTAGATATCTATATATTTTCCGTAGAGAGTAAAGTTACATACGTTGTCTATCAGCTGTTCTTGGTTTAGCACGGATAATGTTGTCAACTCTTAGTAGCACCTCTGCAGCCTCAGATGCAGAGGAGACCACAGCCTTCTTTAATTTGTAACTCTCTACTATGCCTAGTTCTCTCATGTCTGCGATGGTACCGTTATCCAAGTCCAAACCTGAGGTGGAAATACCATTGTAAATTGATGATCTCAGCTTTGAGACTAGCTCGCTGCTGTCGAAACCAGCATTGTCGGCGAGGATGGTAGGCAATTGTCTTAGAGCCCTTGCGAAGGCCTCCACGGCTAGAGACTTCTTACCGTCAACATTTTGTGCTAGTGTATCTACGGCCTTGGACATTACCATCTCGGCACAACCACCACCTAATACAGTCTTCGTTTCTTTTGTGGTTTGCGAAAGGACAGATAATGCATCGTGTAGAGATCTTTCAGCCTCATCTAGGACTTGATCGGTAGCACCTCTTAGAATAATAGTACAGGCTTCACCGGCTTTACAACCGCTAAATTTCAAGAATGTCTCTTCACCAATCATAATCTCTTCAATCAGATCACATTCACCTAACTTACATTTTTCTGGTTCGTCAAAGGTGGAAACAACTTCACCACCGGTTACTAAGGCTAGTCTTTCCACACCTTCGAAGTCAGCATGTTCTATGGAGTTAATATTCATGTCTGTGAATAGTTGTTCGGGATAATCGTAGATCAGTTGTCTGTTGATGAAAGTGTTTATTCCGAATTTCGAAATCTTGTTAATTTTACTCTTCATTTTTTCACGCTCAGCTTTCTCCAGCTGAGCCAACTTAGATGTGGAATCGACCTTAAATTTGGTACCGAAAATCTTAACTTTATCGGTATCTAGAGCAGTATTGGCTATTAGGATTTTGGCGTTTTCGACTCTTTTTGGTTGGTTGTTACCGAATTTCTTCTGCAGTATGAAACCTGAATCTAAAAATGAATCGGACAACTTGCCACCTAAGATTTTGATGATCTGAATATGCTCAAGGTTTGTTGAACCCTTTAATCTGAGAATGGCATCTGTGGCCATGTTGGAGAAGTATTCTTTGTCTTGAGATAGAATTTTTGAGGAAAGAGTGGTCTTGGCAATATGCACTAGATCATCACGGAATTTTTCTTCGTTACCAGAATTATCAACTGCTGCAGCCTCCAATGCCTTCAGAGCTGCTCCGGATGCTAAACGGAAACCCTCGATAATTGTTTGTGGATGAATCCTGGCTTGTTCAATCAATTTCTCTGCCTCTCTAAGTAGCTCTGCGCTGAGAACAGTAACACTGGTGGTCCCGTCTCCTACTTCGTCATCTTGAACCTTACTGATGTTAACAAGAACCTTCGCAGCTGGATTGTCTAATGGAATGGCCTTCAAAATAGTTGCACCATCATTTGTCACCAAAGCTTGCTCACTCGAAGCACTCTGAAGCAATTTGTCCATACCCTTTGGACCTAATGTACTTTTCACTAAATCACCGACGGCAATCGCACCAACAAACGCCGACATACGGGCATTCTCGGCACGCTCCTCAGTGACCTGATCTCCAAAGATGTTAACACTCATGTTTACGGAATATGACTTGCGTTTGTGGGGCTCAATTGCTTATATCTTGAAACAGATCTCATTGGCACTGCCATCACCATCAAGCTCTAAATATGTGTTTGCACTACCAAAATTTTTTTTTTCCCAGCACACGAGAACACATGCCCGCATCGCCACTAGCACGTGTACTTTACGTCTTCCATGATTTTGTCGTAGCATGCGATTTATCATGTGCATTTCGTATATTATGTTATAATCACGTTATTATTTCGTCTATGACGCCGAGTGTGATTGGTAAGAAATCATTTTTGAGCAGTGGTCATCTCATTTGCCTCATTTCATCGTTAATTAAATAGCTCAAGAAGGAGGTTAGCTCTGGGATCTTATCGAAGTTTAAACAAATTCTAGTCGGATCATAGATTGTTGGTACTTGTGGTATATCTAGTGCACGTCTATCGATTTCAAGAGGGGCAAGAAGATAACTGTTTTGCAATTCTTTTTGGTTTTTCCACTGGATCAACTACTGATTGAACTGGAACTTTGCGAGTGATGACTGAAGTCGAGACCAAGAATAAAGTTTTGAAGAACGAAGACGATGAGGAAGATGTAGTTCAAAAACCGAGGAGAGTTTTCCCGCAGATGCAGGAATCTTTCTTCTCCTCTGATGATGAGTCTGCAGCTACCGACGACAACGAGGATAATGACCCCGACCAGGATTATGATTTGAATGAGGATGACAGGCTGACCAAGGATATGACTACCGGTGCTGATGAACCTGAGGAAAAAACCATGAGTACTGTACGACTGGTCAACAAACCGAGGGGCAGGAAGAAAGGTGCAGCTGCGGCTGCAGCTGCGGCTGCATCAGGAAACAAAAGCAGTATAGGAACAACTGGTTACGACCAAATGAAAGATAGAGATCTAATGAGAGACGCAGATAACGATATACCGGCAGATTTTGTACCTGATACAGTGTCAAGCATGTTTAGGTCGCATGATTTCAGTTACCTGAAACTAAGACCTGACCATGCATCAAGACCTATTTGGATATCTCCAAATGATGGTAGAATCATATTAGAGAGTTTTTCTCCGTTGGCTGAACAGGCCCAGGATTTCTTAGTTACCATAGCAGAACCAATCAGTAGGCCTTCACATATTCATGAATACAAAATCACTGCTTATTCATTATATGCAGCCGTGTCTGTTGGGCTTGAAACCGATGATATTATTTCAGTGTTAGATAGATTATCGAAGGTCCCAGTTGCCCAATCGATTATAAATTTCATTAAAGGTGCAACAATATCTTACGGTAAAGTGAAGCTGGTTATCAAGCACAACAGATATTTTGTTGAGACAACACAAGCTGACATCTTGCAAATGTTATTAAGGGATTCCATCATTGGACCATTACGTATTGATGGGGAAGTACAGCAGCAACAAGCACAAGGCGCATCTGGTGGCACTGAAGATCAAAGCAATATTAATCCGAATGATGTTGAGGCGATGTTTTCTGCAGTAGTAGGCCAAGGTGGCGAAGAAGATGAAGAAAATGAAGACGATATTGATGCAGTGCATGCTTTTGAAATTTCCAATCAGTCTGTGGAAATTGTTAAAAGAAGATGTCAAGAAATTGATTATCCTGTGCTAGAAGAATACGATTTCAGAAACGATCATAGGAACCCTGATCTTGATATTGATCTAAAACCATCAACCCAAATCAGACCCTACCAGGAGAAGTCATTAAGTAAAATGTTTGGTAATGGGCGTGCAAGAAGTGGTATCATTGTGCTTCCATGTGGTGCTGGTAAAACACTGGTGGGTATTACCGCTGCATGTACCATCAAAAAATCGGTGATTGTACTCTGTACATCATCGGTTTCTGTCATGCAATGGAGACAACAATTTCTACAGTGGTGTACACTTCAACCTGAGAATTGTGCCGTGTTTACTTCTGATAACAAAGAAATGTTCCAGACTGAATCTGGTCTTGTTGTTTCTACTTATTCAATGGTGGCGAATACAAGGAATAGATCTCATGACTCTCAAAAGGTTATGGATTTCTTGACCGGTAGAGAATGGGGTTTTATTATATTGGATGAAGTTCATGTCGTTCCAGCGGCAATGTTCCGTCGGGTTGTCTCTACTATTGCAGCCCATGCGAAGTTAGGATTGACAGCCACGTTAGTTAGAGAAGATGACAAAATTAGCGACCTGAACTTTTTGATTGGCCCGAAGCTATACGAAGCAAATTGGATGGAGCTGTCGCAAAAGGGGCACATTGCTAATGTCCAATGTGCTGAAGTTTGGTGTCCAATGACAGCTGAATTCTATCAGGAATATTTGAGGGAAAATGCAAGAAAGAGAATGTTACTGTACATTATGAATCCTACTAAATTTCAAGCCTGTCAATTTTTAATTCAATACCATGAGAGAAGAGGTGATAAGATTATCGTTTTCTCCGACAACGTTTATGCATTACAGGAATACGCATTAAAATTGGGTAAACCGTTTATTTTTGGATCAACCCCACAACAGGAACGTATGAATATTCTTCAAAATTTCCAGTACAATGATCAGATTAATACTATTTTCCTTTCCAAAGTGGGTGATACTTCAATTGATTTACCAGAAGCTACGTGTTTGATTCAAATATCATCCCATTATGGTTCTCGTCGTCAGGAGGCTCAGCGTTTAGGTAGGATTTTGAGAGCAAAGAGGCGTAACGATGAAGGTTTTAATGCATTTTTCTATTCGTTGGTATCTAAAGACACTCAGGAAATGTACTATTCTACAAAAAGGCAGGCCTTTTTAGTGGATCAAGGTTATGCATTCAAGGTCATTACACATTTACACGGTATGGAAAATTTACCTAATCTCGCTTATGCTTCTGCAAGAGAACGTCGAGAACTATTGCAGGAAGTTCTTCTAAAGAATGAAGAGGCAGCAGGTATAGAGATTGGTGATGACGCTGAAAATTCGATTGGAAGGGGTGGTAAGTTGTATAAGAAATCAAAGGCTATGAGAGGTGAAGGCTCTCTAGCAGGTCTTGCGGGTGGTGAAGATATGGCATACATGGAATATACGACAAAGGCTAAAGATTTGAAGGAACACCATCCATTGATTCGGAAAATGTATTATAAGAATTTGAAAAGATGATGAGAAAATACTATTAATACCAAAACATCTATATCAAGGGATAAAGGGAGTAAATAACTGCACTCATTAATTGCTACCAAAGTTTAACTCACATTACCTATAAAACTAACCTGTAGAATTATTCTTCAATGATCTGCTTCTCTCATTGCATTTAATACAAGATAGTCATTGTTCATCGTATGGACAATTTGACACAAAAAAGAATGCAGGTTTTCTGTGCATCTACAACAGACATACCATATATAAAATCGAAAAGATAATCAATCGCGGGACTTTAAGTAAAGAATATTATATTTAAGAAGTTACAACATTATAATAACTATATCTGGAGACCTTCCAACTCCCTTATAATGATATCATTTAGTCTTCCTGTCGACTCTTTGACTGATGCTCTTAAATCTCGTGCTTCAGTAATCAGATTTGTAATTTTATCCGATAGGTCACGCTTGATACTCTGATTTTTCTCTACCAAATCGTTCTTATTTTGTTCTAACTTTTCAACTTGCCCCTCTGCATCTGCTAATTTCAGTTCAAGATTTTTGTTTCCATCCATGATCTGCCTTTCCAGTTTCTCAATCTCGAGATGTTGAGAAAGGATATGTGTTCTATGTTCTTGCTTTGTAGTTTTTAGATCTGAATTCAATTTTGCAAGCGTTATTTCTAAAGTTTCGTTAGCTTTACTTTTGGTATTAATTTCGTCACTTACGCTCTGTATTTCGGTTTCTAAAGTTTTATTTTCATCTTTCATTTTTTCAGTTATTGATACAATTTGATGATTCAATTTCGACAACTTTTGTTTATAGTAATTTTTTAGTGATGGAATCCCAGGAAATAATTGGTTCATTGTCAGTGCATTTTGCGTATTTGGAATAGTAATTTCAGGAGTTTCGATTTTGAGTTCGTCTATTTGGATTGTATGATTCAAGGAGTTTCGCAAAGATGCAAAATCTAAAAGAATTTCATTATATTGCCTAATACTGTCTTGAAATGTGTGATAAACCTTCTCATTCTCGATTTTTTTCGCCTTGACTTGACTTACAAGCTCATCTGCCATTTCTGCAATCTCGCCAAGTTCTTTTCCCAATTTTACTTTCTCTTGATTTTTTAATTCAATCTGTTCAACGGAAAGTCCCTTGCTTTGCAAACTTTGTTCTAGGTCCTTTATTTCCTCATTAATGTTTTTAATCGTGGAACGTTTTTCGTTCAGTTCATCATCAATTTTCTGAAGCTTATCAGGCCAATCCTCACTTTTAGATTTCATCGTGTCTATGTATTCTTGAAACTTTCCAACATCACCATTTAATGCAACTGATTTCTCTCTGGCAACTTTTAAATCTTGGACCCTTTTTTTGGTTTCTTCGAATAAATCAAATGACTTTTCATTTTGAGATTGGATATTACTGATATCTAGTTTTATAACATGCAAAAACCTATCAAAGCCTTGTTGCAACTCTGACATGTGTTCCGAATAATCATCCTGTAAGTTCAAAAATGTTTTGTAGGATTCTGTTATGTAGTCAATGAACAACCTTTCCACCATGAGTTCGTATTTCTCAAGACGGATTTCCTGATCCTGGATATTCTCTACTGGTTTGCGCACCATTGTAACTTCTTCAGTCTGCTGGTTCAATATATTTTGATCTAAGTTGGCTAAACATTTGTCCAGCTTGGTGTTGATTATTACAAGCCAGTGTAACATACCAAGGAATTTTGGCCATCCTGATCCTCCAACTGCTGATATCTGTGACTTATTGATAGTTTCAAGGTAAGGGTATTGCAGTATTTTTAGTATCTGATAAACTTCGTACTCGATAGACTTGTTGAAGATATATCCAGGATCTAGTCTGTGGTAAAGCCATTTGAAGATGGCTACAAAAGATTTCTGTGTTGGCTGCTTTAAAGTCTTCAGAGCGATGGGAAAGTTCGTTTCGATGTCAAACTTGTTCAAAGTAAGGTAGTCAAATATCTCTTGTTGAATAGCACTTTGGAAGTTCCGGTCTCTCAACGGACGGGGATCCCTAGCACTACTGTATTGTTGGCTAGCTGCAATGTATCTTTTTTGGGGAGATGCAAGCTCTCTCTCTATTGCTGGAAGACTAGCCCTTAGATTATTAGGCAGCTCAGAATGTGAGATCTTGTTACTATTTGGGATACTCTTTGATGTGAAAACACCAGATGCGCCTGTTACAGTCGACCTTGCGTACTTTCTGGTGTTTTTATTGACTGCATACGCACCACCTCCAGATCCGTCTGCCTTTGTACTAATACCTTGTTTTGATATACTTTTCAATAGCACGTCATTAACCCCAGCACTGGTGCTATTTCGCCTCCTCTGCATATTCTGCGACAATGGATGTTGTGGAATCTGCGAAGTAAACTGATGGGGATTCAGCCGACTCAGTACTGAGCTCTCATCACCCCGCTCATCTTGCATCTGTTGCCTTTAGCTCAACTGACCTTGACTCAACGCTACTGAATACGTATTGCAGTTTATCTCGCAAAGAAGGTCCGAGGTAAACCAGACTTTAATGTATCTCCTTTTTTGTGTGCTCATCATTCGCAATGCATTTTCGTGTTCAATTTGTTTACCCAAAAACAAAAAAAAAATTAGAAGAAGCAAAAAATCGCCAGGAAGTCCAATTAGAATGTTCACGTGACCGAATCATCAAATGGAAGGGTCACATTGTAATTCGTATGGTATTATGTGAAAAATTTCTGGTTTGATGATGCGATGAGCTTGCTCAGGCATGCGATATGTGAGCATATATTGGCATTTAAAATTCTATGGTGGTAGCTTTGTGTTTGTATAATAGACTTCAGAATTGCAAATAAAGAGGGGCAGCGATCAGATTTGATTTTCAATTGGATTGGACATGTCTGCTAAGGATGTTTTCTTACCTGTTACGGTTCTAGCTGCTCAATTGCCCACAGCCACTGGATATGAATTTCAAAACATTTTGAGACTTTTGCGGTCTCAAAAGTATGTTGATGAGAAGTTACTGAAGTCTGATCTCGCTCTGTTAGTGACAAAGATTCAAAAGCTTCTGAACTCCAAGTCGGAGTACGATGTTTGGAAAGGTGCTCATGCGGCTACTGTTCTGTGTGCTTACAATCCATTGGTGTTGATGATTCACGGCGGGAAGCTGTTAGATATAGTGTACCAAAAGTTTGAGGTAAAAGTGTCGCAAAGGTCTACTCACTCTCTGCAAGCTAAGGAGGAAGTTGTTTTGAAAGCGTTGTTTGACTGTTTAACTATCCTCATGGATTTGATGAGAACTAAACCAAGTTTATCTAGAGAATCTTTGGTCCCAAAACTCAAAGCTATCATTCCTACAATAATTAACTTGGCTCAATTCGAACCTGAACTGGCTATGCCAATTGTTAAGGTTCTTTTATTTAAGCATGCAACCACTTTTAAGCCATTTATCAATAAATTAAAATTGTTGTTAATTGAGCAACTGACTCATAGCTTTGATGCCTTCAATAAGGAAACAAAAAAGTGCATTTGTGATTGCTATGCTTACCTGCATCTTGCGAAGGCTCAAGCCTCTAAGCAAATGGATGAGCATTCTGCTCATCACAAGACATTTCAAGATGAAAACTGGGTAAGCGGCATGATCTCTGTGTTAGCGGAGTTTAAGCCTTTGATTGAATTATGTGGTGAAATTTTGGACTTTGGTCAAGAGCAAGAGATTAAAAACCTTTTGTCGAAGCTTCCAGTGCTCAATGATAAGGAAAGCACTATTTTCCCCTCTTTGAATCTTGATATGAATAAGGCCATGACTTTATATGCAATCCCACAAAGGCTAAATGTCCTTTCGGCATTATTAACCAGTTTCATCTCTTTGCCAACTACCTATACTATCCGTGTGCCTATGGACAAGTTAAATGCTCTTTGTGAGTTACTTCTAAGTATGACTGTTAAACTAATCCCAATGAAACGTGAATTACGTCGTGACAACGAACTAACAGCAACTATTCAAAATATGCTAACTGATGTTCAATTTGTAGGTATCAAAATGTATGGCACCATGGTTAACCAATTTGGTAGACTTTGTTTGACCTATTCCAATGAAATTCTTTACTCTTTGGGTTTGTTTATTCCTTTTGAGTCAAAATCTACAAATATTGATTACAAAAGATGTGTGGAGCTTAAAAATGAGTTTTTGTTTGTTTTCAAAATTATTGAAGAACTAATGAAAGGAATTGGTCACCAATACGAAGATTTCAGTATTTTATTGCAACTAATCGATATCGGTTTATATCTGACTGAAGAAAAGTCGCTAATTGAAAATGTTTTCCAGAAGCAAAGAGAAGAAAACACTCAACCTTCAAGCGGTACTAAATTAAAATCAAAGAAGGACAATAGAAAGGGAACATTATCTGATCTTTACATCAATAGCTCGCAATTTTCTCTAAAATGTGATTGCATTACTTACGATGCAGTGAATAGTTTTATGACAGATATGGTTGCAAATCAAAAGCTTCCTACCTCTCAGATGACCAAAATCACTAAATATGCGATTTCCATTCCTGTTCTGATGAAGCAAACAGGGAAACCAATTCCTCCAAGCTTCGCACAGTTATTGAGGACTTTGGTTATTCAACCTGGCAATGAAAGAATCTCAATTTTACCAATGGCAGTGAACATATTGAAGGATACAGCTGATAATGTGTTTGATATTTTATGTCACCCCAGATTACCAGTAAGCATAATTCACAACCTTGAAATGAACAATATTGAGGATGGGGAAATCGAAGAGGAACTCGAAGCGACTTCGGGAGATACGGTTGAAGTTTCTTCTTCTAAAGAGGAAATTCAGGATAAAATCATCTCTTCGATAACTGACAAACCAATTCTTGTTGAGAGCGAATCATCTCCAACTGTGCAATACGCAAACAATACTTCGTCTTCATTTGAAAGGAAGAGAACTAATGATTTTGAAGCTGAGGAGACCACTAAAAAAATAAAAATTCAAGACAATGATGATACTGTTCAAGTTGTAGTCACTGAAACTAAAGTTGATGCACCTCTAGCTGAAACTATTCCAGTTCACATTGGCACTAATAAGCCTCAAGACGAAGAGGAAGACGATGAATCAGATTTTGAGATTCCTGCTATAGAATTATCAGATGAAGAAGAGGAATAATGTGATATCCGATCTAGAGTCATAAGTTACGTATGCACATTTCATATAAATTTATATATTATTTGATTTTGTAATATAAACAAAACTAATCAATGAGGAAAATCGAAGAGAACCATAAACTTCTACTTGTTATACTGGGTTATCATTAAAGCATATGAATTAAACCAAAGAAGCCAAAGTTTCAGCACATTGATCTTTCGTTCCTGGAGAAACAGGATTTGGTCCACTCAAGTATTGAGCAAATAAGTATTTACCAATTAGTGGTTGCTTGACTTTACCCAATTCTGTCACTTCATCTTTTCTCCTGTTGTAGTATGAGAAACATAAAGAACCATCGGCTAGTAATTCCATCAAGAAATCGTCATCCTTTGGAACTGCACCTTTGATGTTAATCGCCTGTTCAACTTCCTTTATACCATCTGCTAGGGTGCCTTCATTCTTTGGTGCATCTGGATGCATTTGAACATTTTTTATAATACCATCCTTCAATAACTTTGCAGAAGCATTCTTAATTGGTGTCAATTTTGCAACTAATCTAATGTTGCTGTCCAAAAGATTGTCTATAAGGATTCTAGATTTCTCAGGATCATCTAGAGCAATCTTCACATTCTCAGCATGTGTCTTGGTTGGGTCCAAATCGATGAAATTTTTAGCCAGGAAATTGGAGTCCAATACTTGTGCAACTTTCCCTTTGTCCTGTCTTGCAATATAGATACCCAATGCGTAAGCCTTGAAGGTTAGAACGGAAACAGATCTAATACCAGAACCCAAAATATCGTACCTTGTGGAAAGAGGGTATGCTGGACGGGAGATCACAACCGGAAAAGGACTAACAGAATCGTCAACTAGCACAGTTTGGCTGTCACGCTCCTGTTGCTTCTTCTCCCTTTCAATGGTGCAAATGTAAGTACCACCAATAAAAGCAGCACTGACCAAACCAACGATAGCCCATGTTCTCTTTTGGTTCTTTGGTTGAGGGGAAGTAGATTGAAGTCTTCTGGTGATTATACCAGAGCCGGATTTAGCTAGGGAAGTACTGCCTTTCAAGAAGGGTCTTCTTATTATACTTCTTAGCATTGTGATGTGATTATTTCTTATATGGATTGGTAGTCGATGCTGGGTACATCAAATTTCCCCACACTAAAAAAAGAAAAACTCTGAAGGCCAAAGAACTTGGAACAAATGCTTGCTTCCAAACGATCGCCTTTATATAGTATTTAGCAAACGATGCAAAGTAAATTTAGTCCTAAAGTTTCTGGACAGGACATTTTTTTTTGCTAATCAATTGGTTACACATAACACTGATTAAGATTCCACTTAATTTCAGTTACAGCTCAACTCCAAGACTTTTTTCCCTTTCCATGAACTGCCATGTTGTTTCTCACAGAAAGAAAGGCAGCGCAACGAGAACGATTCCGGTTTTGGCTAAGACCTGCCATTGTTCTTGCTCAATATCAATGGGTATATTGCTTTTTTGTGCCTTTTCTTATTGGGCAATGGAAGCCAACACCAGCAGCGGACAAAACAAACTTTTGGGTCCAACTATTTTTCAATTGAAAAACGAGTGTCCATGGTAAGAAACAACCGTAGGACAGGACGATTTTAGTGTCAAATCTTTTGCCTCTTAGCTTACTAATCATAACGAGGCTACAGGGAATGTTTCGTTTACTGCTGATCTCCTCTTACTAAAGGACTATATCATCTCCTGAATGGTGTTTTTTCCCAGAATTGACTGACTGGTTTATAGTTTTTGTAGTGCTCTAACAGACCTGGCACGGTAAAGGACAATTCTTGGAGGGCAGAGGACAATAAAACAAAGTGAAGATGGGATCAATTTCTTGCTCATCAATTTCGGTTCATTTCCTATCTTTATGTGTGGGATATGCCCTTTGCTTCCATATCAAGGGCCTCACCTAAAGTCAGGTTAGTTCTAGGTCTTGAGTTGGCAACTTGATCCAGGGCTTCATCAGTTTTCGCGATGATTTTCTCGCATTCTCTTTTGGCTTCTTCATCTTTACAAAAAAGTTAAAAAAGCAAAATGGTAGTAAAAATGACTACTCTTGCTTGAATATCTTGTTAGTATAATCAATTCGAAGAGGTATATAGCGAATATTACTTAAAAATTGCTCCGAACATACATTTTTGATCCAAAGCGGCTTTAATCTTAGTCTTGAGCGCTGATCGCTCCTCCTCTGTTAAACTCATCAGATATAGGAATAGAGATAAAAAGTGAATAGAGCTTTGTGTCTTAGGCAAAAGAGTTGTTGTTCAGCTTTATCTTTCGTCGCACTTATTCTTATTATTCATCGGAACCTTGGTACCTGATCTCTTTAGCATCAGCTTTTTCGTACGTGTTAATAAAAATTCAGTACTATTTCCGTTGTACGTGATACTAAGCTTTACCTGCTGATTGATTACAATTAGGTTGATTGAATTTTGAACATCATGAGTATAATTTTGATATGATTCATGTCTACAGTACCTATACAAGTGTGAAAAATGAACCTCAATATCTGTACTTTTTTTTTTTAAACATCAGGTTCGTTTTAACCAATTGTTTATTTTATCTATGTGTGTATTAATGCTCTTAGCAGTGACCGAAACATAAAAACATAAAAAATTAAGGCCTGTAGTATAAACACGAATACATCTGTCATTTCTAAACATAGCAAACAGTAATCATACAGTCTATAAAAGATAAATAGAGAATGCATTATTGGAAATTAACGATACATTCAAGATGCTAAGAATCAATAGTCAAAACCAGTACCTTTGATTCGAGGGAGACCAACAACGAGGAGAGCTGGTCACTTGACAAAAGGTCGACACTTGTTATCTTTTCATCTCCCACTTTACCGTCAACTTCTACAACTTGAGAATCAGTTGTTTTCCAAACTCGGTTGGATTTTGCATACTGTAAGAAATCAATTTTTACATTAGAAGTATCGATGAACTGCGTTATCACTAAGTGTTTCCCAGTAATATCAAAGTCCCATTTGCTATCGCTGACATCAATAATTTCTGCTACCTCATCCTTTTGCGGTTTTCTTAGATCAAATGTTCGTAGAGTCTCGCTGTCAAGTTCGATACTTAAGAAAAAGCCATTCGGACAGAAACTGAAGTCCGTGATCTTTTCTCCCTCAGAAATTTCTGCACCAATACTGAAAGTTATCGGTTTATCCTCCGGTTGACAGATATTGAAAATATCGACTGACTTTTCAGATGCCAGCGCAAGCAATACACCATCTTTATGCAATTGAGCCTTAAAATAAGCAACCTCTCCTGCATCCTTCGCCCTTCTGACTCTGATATCTTGGGAACCGTTTTTACTTACATAACCAATATTCCCACGGCTATCAGCCCACAAACAAAGATCAGGATTCAGAGACTCATGAGAATATAAATACAGAAGCTCGCTCCCCTGAGGGATGTCTACCGAACCAAAGCTGATTTCGTCGGTGGTATTATCGAGAAATGCGAGCCTGTTGTCAGCTAGTTTCAAAATAGTATTACAATTAGGACCGCGAACCACATAATCCACGTCTGTATCCCCTTCAATGACAGCACTCAAACGCTTGGAAGTTTTCTTTCCTGCACCATCGTATGTGTCAATGGTTTCCCCATTGGTGAGCGCAAGGGCCTTCACTTTCTCTTCAGTCAGCAATGCAGTATAGGGAGTATGAATTTGCCTCTTGACATCACATATTTCCTTGAGCTGCACTTTAGCAGCATTTTTCAAGCTACTCTGCTTCAGAAGTCCCTTCGTCTGCTGGAGGTACGCGATCGAGTCTCGCAGCAAGTCATCCGAGAAATTTGAATCTGCGACTGCTAGCGGTTCAGCCACCTTCCGCCTCTTGCCAGAGCCGGCGCCGTCCTCGGACCCGGCCACTATCCGTTGTACCACCTCGTCCATCTCCGCCTGCAACCTCTTCTGCTCGCTCACGGCTCTCAATGCGACCTTCTTAGCCGCATCCCGCTCATACAGCGCGGTGGAGAGCTTCTTCATCAGTGTGTCCACATTCTTCCGCAGCTCAAAGTTCTCCAGCATGACCGCGTCCCACTCATTCTGCAGCGTCGACAGCAGGCTCGGAATGCTGTAGTTGGTGCTCAGCGTCGCGCTGTTCGCGGCGTTCACCAGCTTCAGCGACTCCCCGTCCACGCTGATCGCTATTAGCTGCTCCTTGCTCAGCGGCTGGTTGTTCACGGGATCCGTCCCATGCTGCACAATGTACTCCTCCACCAATGACTTCTCAAACACGCACCGCGAAACAGGCGACAACACCGGAACCCGCGGCACCTTCCCACTTATGCTGCAGTACATACTCACTCTCTTTTCTCACCTTGCACATCCCTCCCTACCAGCTACAAGTAAATACCTTCGTTAAGTACAGCCTCACAGAAACCCAAGCCCGTTAAAGCTTTGACAATGCAGGAGCCCCGCACAAGCCGCTTGGCGGGGGGGTCCCCCATCGGCTTGTGAACCCAAATTTTTCAGATCACGTTCCACGTATCAGCACTCCACCGCCATGCGTACACAACTATCAACACATCCCGTCTCTCACCTTTGTCCTCGACAGTCCGGTGTCCCCCCCCCCACCGCGGCGGGGCACAATACGTCATTCAGGTTCAATGGGGGGGTTCTAAACCCGAAAGGGCGAGACCGCCCCACCCCACCACCCCACGGCCAGTATTTATATATATCTCGTTTAGGACATGCGGCGTGCTCTCCGCCTCTCCTCTTGGCCCCCACCATGTGAGGGGGGAACGCGTTCTCCCTCGGCGCGCGTCTGTGAGAAAAGCAGGATGACTACAGATCACCCTGGACGTGGTAGGCACGAGGGCCAGGAAACTCCAGGGTGTTCTGCCTTCCCCCCCCCCCCGCCCACTGCGAAGGGGAATTGTGTGCCGTTTCTTTTGCGCAGGCAATTTCTTGCGTGCCCGGGCGATGCACGTCTCAGGGTTTGTGCGGCGGTGTCTGCGCTGCTGCATGCGAAATCTGAAAAATTTATTTACAGAATGGCACTTCATGCAGAGAGCAGCACGCAGAATGGCACTTCATGCAGAGAAGGTCTCCGACGATGCACAGAAGGGTCTTGCGACCGAGCTCTCCTGGAGAAGACAGCGCAGCGACGGGCAGAAGCAGCGGGGTGGCCGCTGCTTCTGCCCAAAAAACAAACAAAGAAAAAATTTTTGGAAGCCGAATGACTTCGAAGCGTAAACAAATGGGGGGGGATGGCTGCCTTCTGCTTAGAAAGTGCTGCAGGGGGGGCTAAGAATATGGATAATAGAAGGCCTCCAGTCGTAAAACATGGGCTGTGGGTGGGATAGCCAAGCCATAGCTGGACGGTGCAGCTGGGGGGTTCCTGGTAAGCTAGGAGGTCTGGTAAGCTAGGAGGTTGGGAGCTTGAGGAAAAAGACTTTATGGGAGAGAGAGAGCAAGACTTGCTAGGCGTATATAGCGTTCGAGCTGAGAAGGGAGAAACAGAGGACAAAGAGCTAATTGAGCTATAACAAGGACGTTCAGCCAAGGGAAGAAGTAGAGAATACACCGAGCCTTCGCTACAACGGGACCTGTGTATATAAGCGAAACGGGAGTACAGGGACGTTCACTTGTGACATATTGAGTGACATCAGAGGATTGAGGTTTGCCTGAAAACAGATAGCTATGATGCTGCGGAGCAAGGGTATTCTGCTCTGCATGCTGGCTTTTGTGCATGCTGGGCAGCTCTTCTGCTCCAGCCAGAACAGCGGTTCGAGCGCAGCGGTCTCGGATACATACCAGAGCAGCGGGTGGTGCTCGCAACATTGCAGCGGGTACGACTTCGCTATCCTGCAGGGCAAGAACTGTTGGTGTTCCAACACTGGACCTGCCTCGAGTGTAGACCTCAGTCAATGTGACCAGGGCTGCCCGGGTTACGACCTGGAGAACTGCGGTGGGTCGTCCGCTTTCGGCTATGTATACTTGGGCAGCAACCCCCCAGACTCAGTTATTCCTCCAAGGGAGGGCAGCAACCAGCAATCCAGCAGCAGCAGCAGTAGTAGTAGCAGCAGCAGTAGCAGCAGCAGCAGCAGCAGGACACGTACCGCTACAACTTCCTCCAACACACAAGGGACTTCAAGCAGCAGAACTACTTTGGCACCCACTACTCTGTCTGCAACTTCAACATCAAGTACAAGCTCAAACACCGATACTACCATTACTTTCTCAAGCACACCTTCAACACAGACTTCAACCAGCACATCAACATCATCTTCCAGCACTTCAACCAGCACATCAACATCATCTTCCAGCACATCAAGCAGCAGGAGCTCAACTACCACAAGTTCAACCCCCGCCTCTACATCCAGTGCCCCCGATGTGACTACCTCTGAGAAAGTTGTGTTATCCACTTCGATGGTTGTCTCAGTCATGACAGTGACGTCGATTCACAACTCTTCTATTTTGACCAACGTCACATCTGTTATTTCATCCAATGTAATTGCGACACAGGTGGTCACAACAATCTATTCCACAATTTCTGCAACACCAACAGCTTCACCTTCAAGTGTTGCTAACAGCAGCATGAGTGCAGATAATGACCCATCTAACAAGAATTCAAATCATAAAAAAGATGCGAAAGGGTATTGGCACTCACCAGGTAAAGTGGCGGGCACATTTGTCGTGGTAGGTGTTGTTATTGTTGCTATCATAGCTTTTATTTTCTGGTACTTCGTTCTGAAGCCAAGATGGGAACAGAATAAGTTTGAAAAGGATTACAATAACGCGGTGGGATTGGCACCTGCTACACCTCCTCAAAATCTTCCTCATTCGGACAGCGGCCACCACAGGATCTACTCCACGCCAATATTTAATACACATCACTCAGGAAGTGAAGACGATTCATCTACAGGCTCTAATGGAGTATATAACAACGAAAAGAAATATGATGAATCTAATGTAAGATCTTCGAGGAGGCCGAACCAACATGACGTCTTCGCTGATGATGCCTACTCTGATTACTCTGGCGCCATTCCAGTGATGGTCGACCAGAGACTGGACCCTAACCAAATGATCTCCCAGATTGAGCAGAGTCCCTCAAATGTCTCGTTATCTGATGATGTCGATTATTCAAGAAAAGTACTTCGTGTCATCAACGAATTATAAACCATAAAAATTCTTCAAATCTGCTCCGAATTTTGTTACTAAAAGCATTTTTGAGATAATTGGATCCAATTTCTATTTCATTTTTCTACTAACTTCTTCTAAATTCAAACCTTTAATATTTGATATGTTTTCGGTTTTTTTTTTGGTTATGAAATAAATTTGTTCTTTTCATAACATTGTATCACTGACAATACTTTTGTTTTTTAATTTTTTTTCACTGTTTCATTCACAGTAACTACTAAATCTTTACTATTCCATTACTTTTACTTTGCAAAAAAACCTGCTATACCTGTTGAGTGTACCAAGTTTAAAAACCTTTTAATTTTTGCGGACTCATTAACCTTTTCAATACTTCTAAATTATTTCGTCTCATGCCATCCTCTTATAGATCATCTAGCAAAGAAATTCCCCATGCTATCATGACGCATATCCATTTCAATGAAAAATAAAAGCACTTATAGAAATTATAAACAGCCCAACTCAACCTAACTTGTCAACTCAATTTTATTCACACTACACTAGGTTTGAGATCGCAGACCATTCCAACTAATGCACAGCAGGCCAGATAAGTACAATATAGAACAGGCAATTAAGACATATTCTGCAATACTAATTTTCTTCTCGTTCACTACCAAATGTTTTGTTATGTGTCAACTTATAAAGTCATTTATTTTTTCTATTCATTTCTTATAGGTCGTTTATCTTTTTACTTTAATATAAAATATTAATACTCTCATTAACTATTATAACTATCTCTTTACGACAAATTTTAATGCATTTGCCCCTTCTACGTATGTTTCTTAGGGAGATGCGAAAAATATGGAAAAAATGCCAGGTTAACACTTGCGATGAGCTCTCTGCGCATTTCAAAAATAGTAATGACAAAGTAAAAATACACTGAAACACCAACATAATCAGAGATACTACGATGCTCTCACTTTGGACAGAAGTATTAATTGCCGTAAAAATAGCTACAGTTGACTAAACGTCGAATATAATAACTTGAAGTGACGAAGACCATGAATATTTTGAGTTATGATGATAATACCTCATCGAGCACAGATGATTCCAGTTCCTCTGATGAGTATGAAGAGCATATAGATAGGAAGAGAAGAATCATAGAGGATGAATATGCCTGTGATGACGAGAAAACGGCAGATGTCAATAACTTTGATGATGGAATAGATAAAGGGAATACAGAAAATGCACTACACCAAGGTCGATTTATTCCTTCACTTGGGCATAATGTACTGGTTAATCGGGATTCCATCATATTGTTACTAAAAGAGAAGGAAAAATTGGTCCTTTCTGGATTTTTTACTATGAAGATATTGAAAGGTGGAATATTATACAATGGTAGTCATTATAATGCAGGCAGAGAAGCTTTCAATTTTTGGCATCCACTCTCTCACGCTATTCCTGAAATCAAGAGCTCTTTTTTTGCAGGATTTCAAGATGAGAAGGAGACTGACTTTTTGGGGTACGATATTGATCATCATTTATACAATACAATACTTCAAGTCAAGAACTCAGCAGCTCGGAGCTTACTTGATGCGGAGGTGTTGTATACCAACATAAAAAACCTGTGGATTCCAAAGGATTCTTTCTTGAAAACAGAAACTAAAAGTGAGTATAGTTTCGATGTTTTATCTGGAAGTCAGCTAGAAGATATATCAATACTGCGATACACAAGACAATGGACTGACTGTATCCAGAAACTAGACTTTAACCATCAAAATTCGTCTCACGATATTAGAGTCCTGATCCTAGGTGGAAAGAATAGTGGGAAATCCACTTTTATTAGGACTTTAACAGAGAAAATTTTATATTCCACTGTAACAGAACAAGATAGCCAAGAGAGAGAAGTTATGTATTTGGATTTAGATCCTGGACAGCCTGAATATTCTCGCCCAGAATGCATCTCAATTAATAAACTGACATCAAGGCATAAAAATTTTGGCCAGCATTTTGGACAAGTGCCATTTGAAACAATTAAGGAAATTTATATCGGGTCGGCTTCTCCCCAAGATGTCCCATCTCACTACTTGAATAGCGTAAACTCATTAATGTTGAAATTTGAAGAAGAAATGTTTGCGGGGACATCTTGCGTGAACTTACCTGGTTGGGTTAAAGGATTTGGTCTCAACATTCTACAAAAAGTGATGCAAAACTATAAACCAACTGATATTGTCTATCTTGAATCGAGAGCAACTATACAACATTTTCCAGAGATCAAAGTTCCTGAAACCTTTACAAGCTCAATGAATATCGATTACTCATCTCGAATTCATAGGATACCTGCTGGATTTTCGAACTTTAGTAATGATAACACCTTAAAATACCGATTTGCTGCTTCTGAATTTAGAACGTATAGGTTACTATGCCTGCTTCACAGGAAGAATGTAGCAAATGTGAATTGGGAGTACGATTTTAATCCTTTAATCAAAAATAGTCCAAAAAAAATATCATTCGGGAAAAATGGAATTAGAGGTTTAAAACTAAATAACGAGTTTAATTCTCTGGAAGAAGGAGATATTTTAAGAGCATTAGAAGGCACAACAGTGGCACTCTATCACAGTAATAGCATTTCGGATAACCAAGATCATGGTTCATTCAATCTCATAAATACCTCTGATATATCCAATGACGCATTGGAGTTCATTACGTTAGCCATAATTCATTCAGTGAACATAGAAGATAGGTTTTTCAATATTTATGTCCCATTTGATTCTATTCAAGAATTAAAAAACAAAAATGGATCTCTTATTATTGGGAGAATGAATACAGAAACACCCTTTTGTGAATTTTCCCCTCCTCCAAAGCTTTTAAGCTTAGAGTCTAGTAGTCCATTCGTATCCTCAGAAAGGAAGAAGAAATACGAGCATATTTGGAAAGTGAGACGTAATGTTAAAAGGAAAGGTCACCATATATAAGCTCCAAATTATAATTTTATGCATTTAATGAAAAATTTAGTGGTCTATCACAATATATAATATAAAGCATTCATCATTCAGCTGGACCAGCTAGCCCTACTTCATCGTTCCATCCCATTTTTTTATTCAAACGGTCATATTTCAGTCTGTCCTTATCACTCACTGACGGCTTTATTTTTCTCAATGCCATTTTGAAATCTTCAATGGTTACAATGACTTCTTCATTGGATACCCCAACACTCAAATCTTCAAATTCTTTATCTAGATTATTTTCTCCTACTGAGTGAATTTCTTCGGTTTTGAAAAAGTTTCTCTTCAGGGCCAAAATCGAGCTCTCACGTACCAGTGCAGCAAGGTCTGCACCTGAAAAGTTTTTACAACGTTCATCTGAAATAATTTCGTCGAGCTTAACGTCCTTAGCTAGAGGAGTTCCGTTTGATATTGTCAAGGTTTTAATAATATCTAGTTTTTCTCTTTCATTGGGTAGTTCAATAAACAAAGTTTTATCCAATCTGCCAGGTCTTAACATAGCTGGGTCTATCATATCTGGTCTATTCGTTGCACCAACAACAAAAATTCCATGTCTGTCATTTAGACCATCTAATTCTGTTAACAATGTATTGACAACTCTTGAAGATGATTCTGACATAGAAGTGTCTCTTCTTGGTACCAGTGCATCTAACTCATCAAAAAATATCACACATGGTACAGATGCTCTTGCTCTGGTAAATACTTGCCTGATTGCTCGTTCGGATTCACCAACATATTTATTCAACAATTCTGGTCCTTTAATAGAAATAAAGTTTGCTCTGGATTCATTTGCTACAGCTTTAGCAAGTAAAGTTTTACCACACCCTGGTGGACCCCATAACAGAACACCTCCCGGAGCGCTGATACCGACTTTTTCATAAAGTTCCGGTCTTTTTATTGGTTGAACAATAGCCATATTTAGTTCTACTCTAACATTTTGAAGAGCACCAACATTAGCCCAAGTGACATCGGGAACAGTAGCAAACCCTTCCCTCTTTGCTGTTGGTTGAATAGTTGGCAATGCCTTTAAGAAATCCTCATATTTGATAGTTAATTGACTTAGTTGGTCATCGTTTAGTGGATTAGGATAGTTGTGAATAAATTGCTGAATGATCGATAGGGGAAGAGGATCAATCATGTTTGCCGTATTTTTTAATCCCGTTTCTTCCTTTTCAGGCTCAATCTTGTCATTTTCACTCACATGATCTTTGCTTTCATCGACTTCCATGTTATCAATCCTAGCATTATCGCTTGGTATTATGGAGGCATATGTTTCAAAAATTCTTTTTATAGCGCATGTGCCAGCCGCTGTTGTTAATGCTTTCAGATCCGCACCCACGAAACCTGGTGTCAATTTGGCCAGTTTATGATAATCAATTGAACCATCAATTTTCAGCTTTTCTGACATTTTCTTCAAAATATTTAGCCTTGAGATTTCATTAGGGACATTCAAACAAATTTCTCGGTCAAATCTACCAGCTCTCCTGAGTGCAGCGTCCAAAGAATCCGGTCTATTGGTAGCGCCAATCACGATTACGGGTTTCCCATTGGTATTGTTTAGTGTTAACTCATCCATTGACGTTAATAATTGAGCCACGATTCTCCTCTCCATTTCTCTTTGGGCACCACCATCTCTTTTGGGAGTAATGGCATCAATCTCATCGAAAAACATCAAACATGGTGCTAGGGACTTTGCTTCATCAAACAGCTCTCGTATTTTTTTCTCACTTTCACCCGACATACCACTAACAACAGATGGAGCTGAAATAGAAATAAAAGGAACTTGTAGTTCTCCAGCCAGTGCATTGGCAATCGAAGTTTTACCGCAACCTGGTGGACCGTGCAAGAGAACACCTCTAGGTGGTTCTACACCGGTAGATAAATATATCTCTGGATGCAGAATAGGCAAACCTATCAATTCCATTAGTTGAGCAATTACATCATCCATACCACCCAAATGTTTCAAGCTTGCTGTTGGTGGTGTTCTGTCCTCTTTTACCTTTTGTCTCTTAGCTTTTTGTGTAGGCTCTTTCGATCTTTTCCTTGATCTGGTTTCCGTCTCTGTTTCATTAGTGGTGTCATTATCAGTAGCTTCAGACTTATTGACCCATTGGCTTGTTATGCTTTTATTCATATCATTTGCCTCAGGTGCTATCATCAAGTTCTTCTCAGCCAATGCCGCCATATCGGTAGAAGTTGCTACTTCAGCCTCCTCGTTGTATCCAGGCAAATCCTGCAACTCCTCTTGTTCATCATCAATAACGCCCTTCAATACTTTTTCTATGGTTTTCTGAAGAGGAACCTTCTTCACCCGTTGCATAGACAAATCTTTCGAAAGAACATATGTATATATCTCGCCAATAGCCAAATCTTTAGCAAAAAACGTAGTTGTTAACAAGTCTAATTCTTCATCAGCATTCGACTCACTGTTGGGATTGTTTCTGTACTCGCGCTGCTTTTCTAGAGATTTCTCCTCTAAAAGACGGTATATTAAATCTGTCAACTTATTCTCCAGCGAGTTCGTGAGGGACCCGTTTTTCTTTGTTCTAGGCTTCGCCATCTCCCAAATAACAGAACTTCTGATAGCAAATAAAGCAGCTTTTCTTAAAGATATGCCTTCCCCGACAATGACTCCAGATATCAGACAACTCTAGAACCAACACTGATAACTATTGTGTGCTTAATTAGAGGATACTAGACTCCTCTAAGCAACACAACAATCCAAAAAGCATCAGCCAGCTCATCGCAAGATGCTCATCGCAGCATTTAATTTTTCAAAATTTTTCAATTTCTGCGATGAGGTCATGTGATACGTTATCTCATATAGACTTCCATAGTCATGGAGCTTGCACACATAGTCTTTCGGTGCGGATACCAGGACTACAACACCACTTGTTGTCAAGAGCTTGCCCCAAAGTGAGTCAATACTCTCTAAGAGAACAGCTAGTGGCCCAGTTTCCTGAAAACTTTGAGATTTCCTGAAACACGCACTCTACTGGCCTTTTAATGTTGAAGAGCGGTTTCAAAGTGAAGACTGCCAATGCTGTAATCAATAGTAATCTAACATTGATCAAACGAAAGGATGGTTTTCTGCTATCAAGTGCGGAAGCAGATACATTAGATAAGGAAGAATTTTTGCGAGCGATCTTTAGGCGATTCATCAGACTGCGACCGTTTGTATCAAACAGAGCAATGGTGAAAAGCACATACACAGATTACCTCCATCATAAGTTCAAGCACGAGAATTATGCTTTGAAGAAAAGCATGGTACTTGATGAACACAAGCCGATTGATACAAATGACAAATTTGTAAAACGTGAGATTTTGAATACTCTGTATTTTGTATTTAAAGCGGCAAGTTACATTCCAGAGACCAAGGAAAAGAAATATGCTATTGCCAGGGACAACACTGTCTGTCGACAGATCCTGAAAAACATACTAACCTTTGAATATGAAAAAGGTAGGGCTATTCAAGGAGCGCAATCTAATCTGCAATGTCTCACTTCCAAATCGTTTGACTATATCCGGAATAGTAATGATTACACGGAGGACACAATGAAAAGCACAAGTGAAAACAAGGCATTTAAAGGTAGTCTGCAAATCAAAAAGGCCTTATTTTCTGAATTTGACAGAAACTTAATTCTCCTGAATGAACTCCTCAAAACCAGACTCTAATAAAATGCCCAAAAAATGTGTGTAAACCTAGCAAATGAAGTAGAATTCTTGATGATAATGGATTGGGTCGAAAATCAGGATTAGGTATCCACCATAGGCTTGAGTTGTATCCTCACTTTTTTTTACGACAAATACTATAGTAACCCCAAAAAACAGAGAAATATCTACTGCTACACAAACGATTATTATATATAAAAATATTTGCGTTCCTCTGTATGCATCATATTTGAAATCAAATGGAAACTATTCTACGTTTCGTTATTCATTTCGAAGGATAGATATTGCTATAATCATACATGTAATTGTACCCGTAGTTATACCCATATCTGTAATACGGGGATGGTTGATTGTATGGTTTGAGTACAGGCGGCTTTGATCTGGAGATAATAGGCTCGATGGGATTTTGATATAGTGGTGGAAATCTCTTGTAGTTATTCTGAGAATATGGTGAGCTGTTAGGACTCCTGTTCAATGAGCTGTAAGATTTCCCTATTTCTTGTTGATCATATGCAGAACCAGCTGTTGTTGAAGTAATGAAATTAGTAATATTTTTCTTACCAATGATAACAATATCACATTTCTCGAGATACATGGCAAGCAAGTCCTCTATCTCTTTAATATGAGGTCTATGTTTTCCGTACACGATATTGAATGACTTTTTGAACACTGAAATGAAAATTTTAAACCTGATAAACATCGGAACAATAACTTCATTATAGAGCTTTGAAACGGGCAATTTTTCGTTCTCGAGAATAGAAACACTTAAACTTATTGTCTTTTCAACTCCAAAAATAGTATTTATAAATTCCTCTGCTGAAAATAATGAGCTTTCATCGTTACCCATCACACTCATCAGAATGTTTTCTGTGGAAGGTCTCTGAGGAAAATCAATAAACACGTTATGTTGCTTTTCAAGGTGACCGATATCATTGATATGCTCAGTAAGAACATATTTATATTGAGATGGTGATAATCTAACCTCTGTCTTGGGTTGCTGCTCACTATATTCCCCAATAAGTGACCGCAAATCTTCTATGGCTAGCCTTATACCCTTACGATTCTTTGATGGACACCGAATAACCACATTGTCAAACCTGACAAATGACAAACCATTCTGAGGAAGCAAGAACGTATTTGAAAATTGAATGAAAACATTATGTTTCCTCATTGTTGTTTGAATTATTGAACCTCCACTCCCAATAGCAGGTCTATGGTATACTTCAGGTATAAAGAAAGTTCCTTCACTTGGCAGTTCGTCCAACAGTAATAAATAGGAATTTTCAAAGCTATTGTAATTGCTCGAAATTATGGATAGAAACATATTTTTGTCATCTTGATCAAAATCTAGGTTTACCTGACAGTGCCCTTTTTCCATGATTCTAGTTAGCTTACCATTCTTCTTACCTGAGATGAAATCATCATAATCTGGGTGTATTTCAAATATTGATTTGATTTCCTGTACTGAGCTACTTTTCTCGAGGAATCTTTTCATTAACGAGAAAATTGGTAGCTTTCTACCTGCATCGACTTCATCGGCATCGTTGTAGGTAATCAGAATTATCTGATTCTCCTGTACAGTATCTCTAACGATGGTATTATATGGCTTTTCGTCATTAAACAAAAGCTGGATAAAATGATCCGATTCAAATTTAAAACTGGCGTCCATAGTAATCTTGATTTCGCAAATATTTTGCAGAATAGTAAGGGTAAAGTCTTTCACCAATGACCTCAACAATGTAACAGAAGTTGACTGGAACCCCAAAAAATCCTCATTAAACAAGATATAGGATCCATATTTGTACATAAGTTTTTGTACATCACTCAAAAGATAGCGATTGATAAACTCGAGCTTACCTGGAGAGATGCCTCCTAGTTCTTGGTAAAATAAAGTGTTTTCGCAATTCGTTACGCAGTCAACCAGAGATTTCTTTGCTAACAGTAATGTAGAATGGATATGTCCTAACAAATAAACCCGAGAGTTATGTGTGTGTTTGAATGGAAGGATTTCTGGAAAAAATGTATCCACATCGTATAGATCTTTTATTTGTAGTAGGTTAGCACGTTTGACGCCAAACAAAAATGGTAGGGAGGACTGTGATTGGAGATCGATGGATTCTATGAAGAGCTCTTTATTATCTCTGGTTTGTTCAATCATCATAAATATCAGTGGCCGAAGAGTAGCAAGGGTATTGTGAGGGCCGATCAAGGTGCAGACCAACCCCGAGTCAATTTGCACATTAGAAAATATCCCTGTATCATCTACGGCAATATCAACGGAGAAATCAGATGCTATCCTGGCAAATTGATCGTATAGCTTTTCTAATCTTTTATCATCTTTACTGATAGGTAGAATCACATCCATACTTTCTTGTTTCACAGCATTTTGAGCAGTGCTGTAACCTTGAACTATCCATCTATTTTCATGAACCTTATGTGTCTTACTAATAGTAAAATCTTGAGGAATTGAAGAAATTGCTAATTCTCTTTCCTCATCAATGTCGAGTGACTCAGGCAGCTTTCTCCAGTTGTTATCTGTACAAAAAAGAATATTGGGTTTGATGAAAACATCCAGCCGCAAAGGTATTATAGTTTCGATTACCATAATGGACTATATGGGTATGCTTTTTTATTCAATCCTTGACTAATATATAATACTGAGTTCAATAAAATGGCTTAGAGCAGGATTTTTTTGTCTAATGGAAGATCTCGACGATTTGGAATTTGTCCTGATCAAGACGCCGGATATCACGCTAGAGTGAGAAGTAGGTTAACTTGCGAATAGAAAAAAATGAAAATCTATATCTGTAACTGGTTTAATGCTTGATGTCCAAGGAATTGTGGTATGTAGACCTGGAATAGACACAGCAGCAATTATGAGCCTTACGACCGCTTTTAAACTCTGATAATTGCATGAAATCACTTTGTTTTGTTACAAAAGCCCCACTTTTGTAACCCGGCTCGGTTAAATGCTTGGCGTAGGCAATGAAATGGATAGTCGATGTCCGATAAACGTTAGACTTAAATAGAATGATGCTTGAGATATATATGTATATGTCTATAAAAGGTAATGGTAAATAGATTTTGGGTTACTTGATGATGTACTCTTGCATTTAGTTACAATTATTTTTTATTAGTTCACAACCTGTGGCTTATCACGAACACAATGGCATTAGTAGTTCATATGAACATTCATATGTGTTCACGGAAGTTCTGCGATTGTGTAATTGGAGGTCATTGGATGATGTTTCGAATTCGATATTATCTTTATGCAGTAAAATTTTTGGAAGTAAATGAAAAAAAAAAAAAAATTCATTAATTTTGGCAAAATCCTTTAATTCAACTGTTTAGTTGGTTATTTTAATCTTCTGTTAGGATAATCACTTCCAGAATATGTCATTAATATGCTTGATTAGCCTTCCACTGGCAAACCCTATGGTACCAAAAGTAATTGTAAGTTGCATTACAATCAAGCTGAGAGCTGCAAAAATGAATCTCGGACAAAAGATTTTCCAGACCATAAGATGTCTCCTGAAGTGCGTCACCCAGATAAATGAACTTAAGCACAATACAGTATTGTAGGTCAATAGAACACCGCAATTGGATACAATACGGCCAAGTAGGGTTTGTGGTTTAAGAACATCAGGTGGCTGGGACCATAAAGTTAGCAGTGCAACTGATAGAGATATCAAAATATGGGGCCCGAAGGTATTCAAGAAAATTGCCAAATGGGTAAAAGGGAATACGATTTTCTCAGAAAGTATAAACCCAACATCCCATTGAATAGATGGTATTGTTGCTTGGTGGCCAGTGCTAAAGAATTGTTGGTAGCCAACAAGACCAAGGACAATTGGACCAACAATGTTTTCTTTCAGTTTCAATAAGTCGATAATCTCAAATATTGATAGCAATTGGTTAACCATTAAGAACAATGATAACTGAGCCAGTGGCTTGTTGAACAAAATTATCGCCATCAGCGCGTTAATCACAAGCAAAAAAAACTCAGACCCATAAATATTAGTATAGCCAAGTATTGTTGCCTCATTTGATTTTAGATCAGCATTTTTAATATTCAATTTTATGCACAGAGGACCCATCATCCAACCAACATTGGTAGCTATCAATGAAAATCCTGCAATTATTCTTGCAATGGTGAACTTCACAGTTTTTGTATCCCAATTCAATTCTTCGGTACTGTTCTCGACTGCGGTGATAGACCAATAGATGAAATTGACAAAAAGGGTTCCCTTTAAAAACATGTCGACCCAAATTGGTGCTGCTGCTTGATAAGAAGATGAGAGATTATAGTAACCCTTTATGCAAACAGGAATTAATATCACAATCAACAAACAAAGCCCTATGCACCATAAGGAGTAGTTATTTTTTGTTGTGAATGTAGGAATACAATACTCGCCTTGCTCCTCTCTACATATGGTGATTGTAGAAGCCAGCCTAGTACAGACGATTAGTATGACGGAATGGTAACTGCCTAGTAATCTTGCAAATCTGGTCAAAGGTAGGTAATTAGAATTAGCTGTAGAGCTGCTTACTCCCGATGTCGTACCTTGCTTTTCGCCTATAGCGGCTGTTAGCAGTGCAGATGTAGATTGTCTGTTAGGTAAGAATGTGAATTCATACAAAGTCAGCATACCGAAAGTGATTAACAAAACTGCGACGATACGATCCTCCCAGATCGTGAATGAGTTTGAAGTGAAAAGCATAGCATGGATCATAACAAACATGGCACCAATACGGGACCAATAATCGGAAAGAATTTCGCCAAATTTCATAATCAGCCAAATGAGGTTGTATCTATCAAATATTGAAATGCTACACCCGACAATAATGCCAATAGCGGTAGCAAACAAAGTGCACCACCAAACGTTGTCTAGGAACAACGGTTGATGGAATACGTAAAATATGCCATGGAGACAAACGTTCGAGATCAAAGACATGATAATAATCCATGGCACAAATTCGGGGACCATTTGGTTAACTACGATAGATGGGATTAGTTTCGTTATGGAAAATAGTAAAACCAGTGAAACTGTGAGCAGTATAGTTCCGCTTGCAATTGACCAATAATCGAATCTGGCCCACTTATCCTTACAAATCTCCAAAAATTTCTGTTGGTAGAGCTCTGCTGCTTTGATATCTGTTGCTGTCTTATTCCATAGCTCTGACATGAATTCCTCGGTTTCCTCGGTGGTAGATATTTGCATGATGTCTGAATATCGTTTGAGCTGTTTCAGAACGATATTCGACAAGTACAGTTCTTCTTTTTCGTTTTTAAATGTCTCCCTCACGGGCCACCCCAAGTTGTTAAATGGGATCGGAATTCCCATGAGGAGGGAAAGCGTGGGCACGAGATCAATTTGGTTCACCTCTCTGTAGTTCTTGCCCAAGTCAGAAGTGTCATAGTGATCGTCATCCCGGAGCGCCCACATGTTGGGTCTCTTCGAGTACATGAACAGCGTGCTCTGCAGTTCGTCCTCCGAGTCGCCGCCGTGGTTACCGGTGTGGTCCATGCCGTGGTCGCCCAGCACCACGAGCAAGGTGTCCTTGTCGATTGCCGCGATGATCTCAGAGATGAACTCGTTGACCTGCGTCTGTTTCTCCTTCATTGTGAAGTGGTTGGGCCCGTACTTGTGGCCGACGTGGTCCACGCCGAGCATGTGGCCGACTAGGACGTCCCAGCTGCGGTCCGCGCCCGCGTCCAGCAGATGCGAGCGGAAGTACGACATCACGCCATTGTCCACGGTGTCCAGGTCCCAGACGTTCAGCGACTCATACGGTTTGCTGTTGTTGGCGAGGAATGGATGGAACAGGGCGTCCCAAGTATCGTCGCCCACGAAGCTAATGGACTTGCCGTTGAGGTACAATTGCTTGATGAGGTTGTCCTCTTCTATGACGCTGCCGTCGAAGTTCGAGCCTGCGTCGATGAAAGTCGGTAGCGATCCGGTGGTCAGGCCCTTGAGGCGCTGCAGCGTGGTGGTGGGTGGGTCCGCGATGAACTTGAGCAGGATGGAGGAGTCGCGCTTGTTGCTGGCCCAGGTGTTGTAGAGCACGTCGAGGTTGTTGTGGTAGTAGGCGTTGTGGCCGGGGTGGTTCGTGTCCACGGGCACGACGAAGTCGAAGCGGAGGGCGTCGACCACGAGGAGCACCATCTTGTCGAACTTCGGTGTGGCTGAGACCCCGTCTCCGGGGAGACTCACGTTATCCAGCACGGATCGCGAGAGGAGGAACCCTTTAGCAAAGAACGCAATGGCGACAACCTGCAAGAAAGCGAGCGCCGCGAGGAGTATCACGTAGAGTGTGTGTGACCTGCTGAACTTCTGTATCCGGGACCTGTATATGCGCTTCTCGTCGTTCGACGAGCTCAAGATAGCCTGTCTGACCAACCTCTCATCCATTTGTTTGGGGTGGTATGTAAAGTGTATGTGTGGGGGGAGGTGGGCTGTCAAAATCCGGAGGATGAGTCCACTTAAAAACCTGTTGTTGTTGATATTTTGATCAAAGAGTGTCGCTGTAATACTTGATGGGATGTGCAGTTTGCTGATAGTGTACCCTTCCCGCGTTCAATTGTTGGCTGGGTGAGTGGTGTGGGCTATCGATGCCGAGTAAGAGATTTGTTCTTGACACTCCGATTTGACATCCAGCACTGCAATAGAGAGTGAGAGGGAGTGCAATTGAGCCATTGGGGCACGCGATTACACAATCCCAACCCAGTGTGCCCTTTCCCGCAGCGTTGTCAGAGCTGGCCAGCATGAGAGAGAGAGAGAGAGAGACCCAAAGGCCCATCCCATCGGGTGGCCCTCTGCAGCGAGAGCCTGATCCCACGTCGAGACAGGGCCAGTATATCTTGTAATACGTACATGCATGTGTTTTGACGTGTGTACGTACATGCATGTGATGTATACACAAACACGAATACATCACATGCATATACGTGTATGTGTATGTAACATGTGCGTTACCGTATGACCGCATATTTCCGTTTTCCAGGTGCCGTACGGGTAACCTCTGCCGGGGGGTGGGAGCAGTGCCCAGGTTGGGTGGGTGGTGGGGAGGCTATGTTGTGCGGGTATTTCTGTGCGATGTGATTGTGACTCTCTGTTGGCACAGACGGTGCGCGGGGGGGCGGTGAGTGGGACAGGGCGAGTGAGAGACTGGGCGAAGGGGAACAGAGCTGCTGGGGGGAAGAAATTTTCCTTTGCAATGGGGATTAAGAGAGAGCATTCATGAAGTGCGGTTGCCACCTCTGCAATTGAAGAGGCAAGAGTTATTTGAAGACACAGGATAGAACCTGTGTTTGGGTATTTGGGAAAGTTAGGAGAAGTGGACTACCCTCTGCAGAGCGTTACTTTTGGGTTTTTAAGGGCTTTTTGAGAAGGGAGATATTGAAGGCTCTTGAAAAAATATACAGGTGTAACTTGAGTTTAGTGAGGAGAGCGATGACGAGCAATGGGATGGCTGCTGCGGCAGGCGGGAATCCGGTGAGGAGGTATAACCCGCCACCTGCGCCGCTGGGTGCGCATGGGGGTACGCGGATGGCGCGGCCGTGTGCGGACTGTACGTGTTCGCCCGGGTTGCTCTCGCGGCAAGGGAGGCGTGTGTCGTTGTTTATGCGGCAGATGGAGAACACCCGGCGGCGGTCGCACCGGAGCAGTGGGGTGTTTTCTGCTGGTGCGGGTTCTGGGACGCCGACGACGGCGGTGTCGTCAGGGAACGTGTCGGTGTACTCTTCGGACTCGCTGTGCCAGAGCAACAGGGAGGTGAACACCACCGAGCGGCTGCTTGCGCTGCGTAAGGAGATGATCAAGGAGGGTTTGTGCGCGTACGCGGTGCCTAGCGAGGACGAGCACCAGTCGGAGTACGTCTCCGCGGTCGATCAGAGGCGTGCGTTCATCTCCGGGTTTTCGGGATCCGCCGGTGTCGCCTGTGTGACGCGCGATCTGCTGAACTTCAACGAGAAGCACCCCGACGGGAAATCCATTTTGAGCACAGACGGGCGCTACTTCAACCAGGCACGGCAGGAGCTGGATTTCAACTGGTCGCTGCTGCGCCAGGGTGAGGACCCTATCACGTGGCAGGAGTGGTGCATTAGAGAGGCTATCGAGATGTCCAAGGGTCTCGGTGGGAAGCCCGCGCTGATCGGTGTCGACCCCAAACTGATATCCTTCGAAGACGTCAAGAGCTTCGAAAAGCTGATCGCAGATAAGACTGCGAACGCGGCAGGGGAATGCGATGTTAAACTGGTACCTGTTGAGAGAAACCTCGTGGACGCGATTTGGAAGAACTTTGAACCAGTGCCAGAGAAGCCCAACAATGGCATGATCCTACTCGGTAAGGAATTCCATGGTGAAGATTTCAAGGATAAGAAGGCTAAGTTACTGAAAGAACTTAAGAGCAAACATCTCTCGGAGTACGGCAACGAGAAGAGCGGTGCTGACAAGAAGCAAGCTACCTTTATCACCGTGGCTCTTGATGAGATTTGTTGGTTGCTCAATCTCCGTGGCTCTGACATCGAGTACAACCCCGTCTTTTATGCATACTTGTTTATTAATGATTCAGAGACGATTCTTTTCACAGATGATAGTTATGGCGATCACGTCAAGGAGTACTTTGAAGAGAATGGTATTGTGGTTAAAGGATACAATGAGGTATGGACACATCTCACCACATTAGCCCAAAGCAGTAAAGCCGGTAAAATTGAGAAGCAAGCGTTTTTACTTCCTGATGCTTCTTCTTGGCAGCTGATTCGTTCCGTGGCTGGCACCCCATACAAGATTATTCACTCTCCTGTCGATGTGTTGAAGTCCGTCAAGAATGATATTGAGCTTGCGAATGCACACAGGGCACAGGTGAAGGACGCTCTGTGTCTAGTCCAATACTTTGCATGGCTAGAGAACCAGCTCATAAATAAGGAGGCGCTAATTGATGAGTACACTGCTGCTGAGAGACTAACCAACATTAGGAAAACGCAGAAGAATTATATGGGTAACTCGTTCGAGACCATCTCTTCGACCGGTGCCAACGCAGCTATAATTCACTATGCTCCTCCAAAGGAAGGGTCCTCTATGATTGATCCATCTAAGATATATTTGTGTGACTCAGGTTCGCAATTCTTGGAAGGTACTACTGATATCACCAGAACACTACACTTCAGCGAGCCTACTGAGGAAGAGATAAGAAACTACACCCTGGTTCTGAAGGGCAATCTGGCTCTGGAGAGGCTTGTTTTCCCAGAGAAGACGAACGGGCTCAGTATCGATGTAATTGCCAGACAGCACCTGTGGTCGTACGGCCTCGATTACAGACACGGCACCGGCCATGGCATTGGCTCGTTCCTGAATGTGCACGAAGGCCCCATCGGTGTCGGTGTGAAGCCACACCTGGCAAACTTCCCATTGCAGGCAGGCAACGTTATCAGCAACGAACCCGGGTACTACAAGGACGGGGAGTACGGTATCAGGATAGAGAACGACATGATAGTGAAGCACGCGGAAGGTCTGAAGTTCGGCGACCGCAAGTTTTTGAAGTTCGAGAACATCACTGTGGTCCCATATTGCCGCAAGCTGATCGATGCCAAGCTGCTCACTGTTGAGGAGAGGCAGCAGGTGAACGAGTACAACCAGAGAATCTGGGATTCCCTGGTGCAGTTCTTGCAGCCCCAAAGCATAGCATACAAGTGGCTGAAGAGAGAAGTAGCGCCATTTTAGGGGAGCGAAAAGAAATGGAGTACAGTCAATCTTTATTTATTAGTTTTTCTTACTCAACTTTGTTATTCCAACCCTGGCTGCAGCTACTAACTCCCTTCTAATTATTATATAACATAGATATCACAACCTCTAATATCTACAAGACATATGAACCTTGAGAAAATAAAGCCGCATTCAAGACGTGCCTACGACGTTTTAGACACCCAGCTTTTGCCAAGGCGATAATGGGTGTCGTGGGGCTAAAAAAAAGAGCCGCTCAGCGGTGGCTTTTACTCCCGTTTATCTCCGCTTCTCTGAATTGGAGTGACAAAGCCCGGCCCTGATCATCCCGTTCGAGGTTGTTGTCTCGGTGTCGGCGATCGGGAGGCTTTGTCTTGGCGGTGATCACCTTTCCTCCCTGCGCCTGCAAGGCTGCGAGACATATCACGGTTGGGTCAGAGCCGCGGCAGGCCCAGCCGACTGCGGCGGAGTAACCTGAGGGAACCTGAGGGAACCTGAGGGAACCTGAGGGAACCTGAGGGAACCTGAGGGAACCTGAGGGAACCTGAGGGAACCTGTGGGAACCTGTGGGAACCTGTGGGAACCTGTGGGACGCGAGGGACGTGCCGACGGCGGACAGCGGGAATGGGGAGAAAACGTGACCACAGGAGTTTATGGTGTGTAATCTGATTTGTAATGACACATTTACAGTACTGCATCTGCCAGGACGAAATTCGCTCAATCCGTGGAAAGCAGGAGGCTCGAATGACTTGGAGTTTTGTGCTGTCGTTTGGCGTGGGAGCGGGGAGAGACGGAGAAATCGAAGTGTCAACAATAGGAGTGGGAGAGACGGAGCCGAGAGAGTGACAACCATGTAATGTGTGCGGTGCCGTCTGTGGTAGATGAGTCGTTTCCACTGCGCCCGTTGCCGAACCGGCTATCGGTGTGTTCCTTCCCGCCTCCCTCCCAGCCCCCCACTGAAGAGGCCGGGGAGGGAGACAGGGGGAGGGGAGAGGACGGCTGTTCCCGCAGAAACTCAGGTGTGGAACAGGCGAGCGGAAGAGCGAGAGACGGGTGCGGAGAAAGAGAGGGAGTAAAGGAGGGCAGCTTCTTTTGTTTGTTCCTTTTTTCTCTTTTAAGGTTCGTATAGCCTGCAGGGAGGGACTTTGCCCACTACTTGCAGAGAGATCGCGCGTGGAGAGTCGCCAGGACCCTTTCAGAATTCGGAATATCTGGGCTGGGGGGGGGCGGACGACGGCTCCGTTGGAGAGACAAGGAGAATTTTTCCGCTACGCCGCTTTCTTGTAGCATTGCCTGCGCGCAGAATGCTGCGGAGAGAACTTGTTGCTGCAAGTGTCTCTCTGTGGAGAAAGAGGAAGCTTAACAAACCCACGTACAATGGAGTGACTTGGTACTCCGTTGCACATCATATCATTCTGTTGGGGGAGGTGATAGAGGCTGCGCGATGCTACCGGGTAGAGAGAGAGAGAGAGAGAGAGAGAGAGAGAGAGAGGGACTGCAGACAACAGAATAAAAAGCAACGTATCCGTCGGAACAATTGGGCGAGAGAATTTCGGCGGAGAGATACGACAGCGAAGATGCAGTGGCGGAGCCTTGAGAAGAGATGCAGAGAACGTTTGTCATGCGCAGAGAGCTGCTCTCTGCCCGGCACACTGTGCGATCGGCCGTCATCGAATCTGCAGTAGAAGAGAGAGAAGAAGAAGAAAATTTTTTTTACCCAAAACAACAAAATTAAAAGCAAACTTTCTTATTTTGCTCGAACTACATGCAACAAATAGACAATCAACATAGGAAGGGAGCCACTTGTCTTACGAGCAAAGGAAAAGAAAAAACAGAGATAATGCAAGAGAGGAAAATTTCCTAGTGGAAATGAGAAGAATTATATATTTTTTTTAAAAAAAAAAAAAAAGAATATAAAGTAGAATAAATTAGAAAAATTTTTCTTTTGTTCTAGGGATCGCGTATAAATAGGTATATTAGAATTTTTTTTTTCTAATTTTTTGTTATACTTGCTACATAATATTAAAGAGGATATAACTTGAATTAGGCCTCTCATTTCTGGTGGAGTTATACCATAATAAAAAACTAAACACAAATATAGGAAGAGAGACACACATGAGTGAATCAACTAATAAGAATTATGTTCAACGGGGGCAGGATGAAGAGACCAGTTCATTTTCTTCTTCTGTCTCTGGGGAACCCAAGGCATTTAATGGGGAGTCCCTTGAGGACCAAGATGAGCAGCTAGCGAACATAATAGAGAGGACTAACACCATGACTTCTGGTGCTGAGTCTCAGATCGAGACGAACAGACAGTTGTCGCGTATCCTGACAGGCACAGACAAGGACCCAATACAGACGCAGGTGGACTACTCCAACTGTCTGCCTATGGGTGGTGACAGACCTTTCCCTCCAGCTCTACCGGAACAAGCACAGTACGAAGTTACCTTCGACGGGCCAAAGGACCCTATCCACCCCTTCAACTGGCCCATGAAGACCAAGGTCCTGATCTGTGTGGTTCTGTGTCTGAACTGTATCTGTATCTCCATGGGATCCTCCATCTTTGCATCCGGTGTGCAGCAAATCTGTGAAATCTATCACGTGGCTCCAGTTGTCGCCATTCTTGGTGTGACTCTGTACGTCTTAGGTTTTGCCGCCTCGCCTGTCATCTACGCCCCTCTATCTGAAGTTTACGGTAGACGTGGTGTGTTAGTCATCGCCTCCTTCGGTTTCATCCTGTTCCAGTTCGCCGTCGCCACAGCAAAGGACCTGCAGACGATCATGATCTGTAGATTCTTTGGTGGTTTGATCGGTGCCGCTCCAATGGCCGTCGTCCCAGCTGCCTTTGCTGATATGTTTGATGTCACGGTCAGAGGTAAGGCGATCTGTCTGTTCTCCCTGGGTGTTTTCGTCGGTCCAATTTTGTCTCCTGTTATGGGTTCCTACATTGCCCAGAGAACTACATGGAGATGGCTAGAGTACGTCACTGGTTGTTTTGCTGGTGCCATCTTCATTGGTGTCGCTTTGGTGTTCAAGGAGACTCACCACCCCTCCATTTTGGTCCAAAAGGCTAAGGGTATGAGACAGGCCACACACAACTGGGGTATCCATGCAGCACATGAGCAAGTGGAGTTGTCGATTCAGGATATCGCCAAGAGAACTATCACCAGACCAATCAAAATGTTGTTCACTGAGCCATTACTATTAATTGTCACCATTTACAACTCTTTCGTTTACGGTATTCTTTATCTGATGTTGGAGGCTTACCCAATCGTGTTCGTTGAAGGATATGGTTTCACTGAGAATGGTGAATTGCCATACATCGCTCTGATTATTGGTATGTTGATCTGTACGGCCTTCATCTGGTACTTTGAAGGTGACTACTTGAAAAGAATCCAGAAGGCTGGTAAGCTAGTGCCTGAGGCAAGATTGATTCCAATGGTCTATGCAGGTGTTGTTTTCCCAATCGGTATTCTATGGTTCTGCTGGACTGGTTACTATCCACACAAAATTCACTGGATTTGCCCAACAATTGCAGGCTCTTTCATTGGTTTCGGTTTGATGGGTATTTTCTTGCCTTGTTTGAACTACATTATTGAAGCTTACTTGCCATTGGCTGCCTCTGCCGTCGCTGCCAACACTTTCATGAGATCTGCATTCGGTGCTGTTTTCCCATTGTTTGCAGGGTACATGTTCCACGGCATGGGTACTGGCTGGGCTGGTTTGTTGCTTGGTCTGTTTGCCGCAGCTTTGATTCCAGTCCCATTGGTTTTATTGAAGTACGGTGAAACCATCAGAAAGAACTCCAAGGATGCTTACTACACTGAGTAAGTGAAGTAAAACTAGTCACTGGTATACTCATAACATCATAAAACACAATGTTCTCAATTATTGAGACGAAAAGAGAAAAAAAAATTTCACAAAGTTTTTGGACATATATTCCTTTCCATTAATTTCCTTGTTTGTGACTACCAAATACAAGGAAATTAAAAAAAAATCTCTTAACTAATATATTAATTTTCTCCGTTGACTTGAGGTAGTTTAGTCTACAGAAGTTACGAAGAGATCAAAAAAAATCCCACAAAAAAAGCACTTCTAACTTGTACCTTGTTTTTATTTTATTTCTTTCACTTTTCATGAAAAAGACAACAGTTTACAAATCTTTTTCCAAGCCCTTTTATTTTACTTCCTGTTTTTACCCAAGATAGACATTTTACAATACTTTTTAATTACATTTTTCATTTGCTCTCCCACTCCGAAAATATCGAGAGACACGAAGCAAGTTGCGTTTCATAGATCTCCCGCCATTCCACTTTTTATTTCACCTTAGCTTGTTATACCTCCAAAAAAACAAAACTAACTGCATTATATAAGATATTTAAAACTTAGTTTTAGGAATATTATGTATCGAAGAAGAAAAAAACGAATAAAATATCAAAAAATATAAAAAACACAATAAAACACACCAACAAAACAAGACGTTAAGTACTGCAATTTGTGAGCATTCAATCTGGAGATATATTTATTATTTATAGTAGGTTGAGCCATGTCAACTATCCGTTCACCTCGACACAGCACTGGTCCAAAACATAAATCGAATAAACATGTCAATTTTATTGCAATTGCAACCGGAAAAGTTCTGGATATCACAAAAAGAATAACAACTCAACACACTACAATTTACCGTTAAATCATTACAGATGAAACGGAGTCCGCAACACCGACCCAGTCGCTCTTCGTTTATCTGATCTCTTCGAAACTATCGACATAACAAGATACGACATAACTAATATCCTCGTGTCTCATTGGTCCGCAATTCCCCGAGAAGTAGTTACCCTGACGTGAGTCTCATCTTTCTGTGATGTGACTGTGTCCACGTTCCCGACGGCTTTTCCCTTCGGGAATCTGTGAGAAGTCAGCGCGCGGAGGGAATTCTGCGCGGTTTGCCTGTGCTATATATAAGGAGCCAGGAACAATGGCTGGGGAAGGAGAAGGATGATGAGTGACACACACCCATATATAGCCTTGTATTGTGTGTTTTACAGGACAATAGACCAGTTTTGTCGACGAGAAGATACACCCTCCATCAGGCCTCAGTTATTTATTTTTGTTTTGTTCTTTTTACTTTAGTACCAGACCTTTTTTTTGCTTATTTATTTGATTATTAATATTCTATTTGAGATTCAAACCCACTATTGCCAATATAAGATACGAAGGATATGAGTGTGTCGAGGATAGTGAACGGACGTATGCCGGTACTGCTGAAGGGTACCAGCAGGAGGTATCTGTATGGCTCGAGGATACTCTGGGCTCCACCGGCTACCGAGCTCGGGAGGCCGCAGAGCACCGTGGCTTTCAAGTTCAACTTCAACACCAAGAAACCCGAGAAAGAGGTTAAATCTGCGACGAGTGAGGCTACCACGACAAGTTCGTCTGTGGGTCAGGACTCTGTGTTCAAGTGGTCTTCCCACAGCCTGCCCAGCAAGAAGGTTTTGGAGGAGCAGGCGCGGATCGTGAAGCAGAAGGAGGAGGAGAAGGAGGCGGCTACGAAGAGATTTATTGCGGAGAACATGGTTGAGCTCACTGAGCCGGATGCGAAGCCAGCTGCAAGTGCCAGTACAACTGCGAATGCTGCTAGCGGCGCAACCGCAGCTGCTCCCAAGAAGAAAGGGAAGAGGAGGATACTGAGACCGCGCAAGGCAGTGATCACACTCTCGCCCAAAGCTATATACCACTTGAAAGCACTTCTGGACCAGCCGGAGCCTAAGCTAATCCGTGTCGGTGCGAGGAACCGTGGCTGCTCGGGGCTGACGTACGACTTGCAGTACATCACCGAGCCCGGGAAGTTCGACGAGATTGTGGAGCAGGACGGGGTGAAGATAGTCATCGACTCGAAGGCACTGTTTTCCGTTGTCGGCAGTGAGATGGACTGGGTCGACGACAAGCTGGCCTCCAAGTTCGTGTTCAAGAACCCAAACTCCAAGGGTACTTGCGGGTGCGGAGAAAGCTTCATGGTATGATAAAAAAAGGAGCAGCAGCAACTGCTACACCCACACCCACACCCGCACACAACACACCCGCACACAACACACACCAACATTATTTATAACTGTGGAATCCACTACATAGTACACCTTTCAATTCAGTATTTATTTATAGAGAGCTAATCGAACACGGTGCTTTCCTCCAACAGACAAGTGCCAATACTACTCAAGAAAACAGCGTTGACCCCAGACTGGTGTGGTGTTGACCCCAGACTGGTGTGGTGTTGACCCCAGACTGGTGTGGTGTCGAAACTACATAGGTGGAAACACTGCTGTAGCTGTGGGGACATTAACTGCCCAGAAATGGAATATCACTGCACACGTAACACTGGTGTATAGCATCGGAAGCACCGCGGCACCCCATACTCCACACCAGGAGCACGCACAGCCAGTCGAAAGTGCACAGTTTGTAGGTAAATGTGCCCGAGGCCCTGGCTCTCCCAGTCATAGCTGTTGCGCACCGAGCACCGCGGGAGGGGGGGGGGAGGGCTAGTCAGCAATGATGTGGTATCATGTGCCAGCACCTGACACTACGTACATGCGTACACGGACCCTGGTGCCTGCAGCTGTCCATATCCCCGCGCGGCGCAGTCTGCGTGCTGACAAAGACTGCGCCGCGGGGGACCAGCACATGATGGACCCGGGGGCCTTTCCAGAAGCTTCTAGAATAATCGCGCAGGGGGATGGGGGGGGGGGTCCTTCGAGAAGAGCTGGAAGGGCCCAGAAATCGCGCGGGGGTGCTGGGCTGGCCCAGTAGGGCCTGCAGGAGTGGCTGGAAGACAATGGAAGGTCGGGTTGTGCTCAGAAGGTGCTGCAAGGAGAGGGGGGTGTTGTTTGTGCTACGGCAGATTCTGAGCGGGCTGGAGTAATAGGGAGCTCATCGGCGGCATCGCTGCATCCCAGGGGGGGGGAAGGGAGGGGGGCATGCGCTGGGCCGACTGATATAAATAGCCGGTGCACACACCTCGGTGGTAATCTTTTGGAATTGTTGGATTACGAATTAGTCACAACTCATAGTCACCATAAAGCCAAAATAAGGTGAAAGACTTTAATAGACTAAAATTGCTAGGATGAACGACGAAACGCAATTCACGGAGAGGGCGTTGCATGTGCTGACGGTTGCGCAGAAGCTTGCGACGGACCACCAGCATGCTCAGCTGCAGCCTGTGCACTTGCTTGCGGCCTTTATTGAGACGCCGGAGGACGGGTCGGTTGCTTATCTGCAGAACTTGATAGAGAAGGCGCGGTACGACTATGATCTGTTCAAGAGGACTGTGAACAAGGCGCTGGTGCGGGTTCCGCAGCAGCACCCGGCACCTACGGAGGTGACGCCCAGCTACACATTGGGTAAGGTTATCCAGGATGCTGCGAAGATACAGAAGCAGCAGAAGGACTCGTTTATCGCGCAGGACCACTTGCTGTTTGCATTGTTCAACGACTCGAGCATACAGCAGATATTCAAGGAGGCTGGTGTCGACACGGAGGCTGTGAAGCAACAGGCTTTGGAGCTGAGGGGCAACCAGAGAATTGACTCGCGTGGTGCCGACACGAACACGCCTTTGGAGTACCTGGGCAAGTATGCCATCGACATGACTGAGCAGGCCAGGCAAGGTAAACTGGACCCTGTTATCGGCAGAGAAGAAGAGATCAGAAGCACCATCAGAGTGTTGGCAAGGAGGATAAAGTCAAACCCATGCTTGATAGGTGAACCAGGTATTGGTAAGACCGCTATTATTGAAGGTGTCGCCCAAAGAATTATAGACGATGACGTGCCAACGATTCTGCAAGGATCAAAGCTATACAGCTTGGATCTGGCCGCATTGACTGCTGGCGCCAAGTACAAGGGTGATTTCGAGGAGAGATTGAAGGGTGTTTTGAAGGAGGTAGAGGAGTCCAAGATTTTGATTGTCTTGTTCATCGACGAAATCCACATGTTGATGGGCAACGGTAAAGACGATGCAGCTAACATCTTGAAACCAGCTCTGTCCAGAGGGCAATTGAAGGTCATCGGTGCTACTACCAACAACGAATATAGATCCATTGTTGAAAAGGATGGTGCTTTTGAAAGAAGATTTCAAAAGATTGACGTCCAAGAACCTACAATCAGACAGACAGTTGCAATCTTAAGAGGTTTGCAACCTAAGTACGAAATCCATCATGGTGTGAGAATATTGGATAGTGCTCTTGTTACTGCATCACAACTTGCTAAGCGCTATCTACCTTACAGAAGACTACCTGATTCTGCTATTGATTTGGTCGATATTTCCTGTGCAGGTGTCGCTGTTGCAAGAGACTCGAAGCCCGAAGAATTAGATTGTAAAGAACGTCAATTGCAGCTATTGCAGGTTGAGATCAAGGCCTTGGAAAGAGACAAGGATGCTGACCGCACTACAAAGGACAGATTGAAGCAAGCTAAGAATAGAGAAGCTTCATTGATAGAAGAATTAGAGCCTTTGAGAAAGCGCTATAACGAGGAAAGGAAAGGTCATGAAGAATTGACCAAGCTCAAGAAGAAACTTGATGAACTCGAAAACAAAGCGTTGGATGCTGAGCGTAGATATGACACTGCCACAGCTGCTGATTTGAGATATTTTGCAATTCCTGAACTCAAGAATAAGATTGACCAATTGGAGAATCAAGTAGCCGAGGAGGAACAACGCGCTGGCGCTAACTCAATGATCCAAAATGTTGTTGACTCCGATACTATTTCTGAGACAGCAGCTAGACTGACTGGTATACCCGTTAAGAAATTATCTGAGTCAGAAAACGAAAAGCTAATTCACATGGAACGTGATCTATCTTCAGAGGTTGTAGGCCAAATGGAAGCTGTTAAGGCTGTTTCTAATGCAGTTCGGCTGTCAAGATCAGGGTTGGCCAACCCAAGACAGCCTGCATCCTTCATGTTCTTGGGTTTATCCGGTTCAGGTAAGACTGAACTAGCCAAGAAAATTGCAGGATTCTTGTTCAATGATGAAAACATGATGATCAGAGTGGATTGTTCTGAATTGAGTGAGAAATACTCAGTATCTAAATTACTAGGTACTACAGCCGGTTATGTTGGTTATGAGGAAGGTGGATTTTTAACCAACCAATTGCAATACAAACCTTACTCCGTTCTTTTGTTCGATGAAATTGAGAAGGCACATCCAGATGTCCTAACTATCTTGCTTCAAATGCTAGATGATGGTAGGTTGACATCTGGACAAGGTAAAACAATTGACTGTTCCAATTGTATTGTGATTATGACGTCTAACCTTGGTGCCCAGTACATTAATTTGCAGAAGGGTTCTAAGATTGCCGATGAGACGAAGACTCTTGTTATGGACACAGTTAAGCAACATTTCAGACCTGAATTTTTAAATAGGATTTCTTCTATTGTGGTTTTCAACAAACTTTCTAGAAAGGCAATTCACAAGATTGTTGATATCAGAATAAAAGAAATTGAGGATAGATTTGAAATGAACGACAAACATTACAAGTTGGATATATCTCCAGAAGCAAAGGATTTCTTAGCGAAGTACGGATACTCTGAAGATATGGGTGCCCGTCCTTTGAACAGATTAATCCAAAACGAAATCCTGAATAAGATGGCAATTAGAATTCTAAGGAATGAAATTCGCGACAAGGAAACAGTGAAGGTTGTACTCAGAGTTGGTAAAGCTCGTGGCTCTCATTGCGACGAAGACCAACAAGAAGGTTTAGATGTTTTGCCTAACCATGAGGCAACTACCGGTCTAGATGTTGACAACATGGATATTGATGATATCGAAGATGACGATGATGTTGTCGAGGTTGACTAAATAAAATCACTAGACTAATTGAAGAATCTCTTATGTTTGATATACTGAGAAACATTTTTTTACTTTTCATTTCATTAATTTAATGTATTTAAGAGAGACGCACTCTATTTTTAAGTACGTAATTTTTCAAATTTAATTCTGTTGTAAATAAAAAATTTAAAATTCATCTAATTATTTATTCCTTATTTCACATTAACATGTTTATGATTATCTTCATTTGTTGATTACCTTCTAACAGAAAATTCCCCCACCTATGTATTGTATCACATTCTCACTTGAACCATATAATGTACAAACTATATATAACGTTTCCTATAATAATATCTGCAAATGCAAAAAATTAATTGAATTGCATTACGATTCGATTTATCAATATGTTCTATTTTACATTAACTCTCATTCATGAAATCAGAGATCGGGAACTTTAGTATATGAAAAGGTCGATAATCGAGATTAAATAAAATAATAATTATTTGAATATATATAATAAATACGTCAAGTATCCTTATCATGCAATATTTATTTACAAGGCTAGTCTCGCTAGATTTTCTTTCTACTTTTCATCTTTTTAGCCCAAGCGTATTTAACAGATTTTGTTATGCCAGAGCTCACTACACCTTTTAACATTTGGATGAGGCTCGATTCCTGAATTCTGAATTTTAATTTGTTAACAGAATTGTTCAGAGTAAAATTTGGTGGTAGATAGAATTCATTCCGAACAACAACCTCATCATATATTGGAGCATAATAGTGCCTAAACTTCTCAAAATTTTTCACTACGATGTTCTCCACTTTCTTTGGATTTTCACCCCCAAGTAAGTACCTGATATCACCCAAATAGCTTAACCCAGTTATTTCCTTATAGAATTGAAACTCATCTAGTTGACCATTGTTCTTTTTCATGGTGATATGTTTTGCTATGGTTGCAGCTGCCTTCAAGTTTAGATGGTTATATCGTTCTATTGTTTCATCATGTTTCAATATCTTTACTGGCTTCTGTAGCCTTCCCGCAATATAAAAACTATCCCAGTTTTGTAGATCGCTTAGGACCTTACTGGTAGACACAATTCCATATTTCACTTGGTGACCATTTATTTCTGTGAATGGATTGAAATATAAACCTGCACCAATATTTTGAAATCTGCTGACAACATTGGCTCCAAAGTATTTCAGACTTGAGTAATGCGAAGAGTTGCGCTCAATATTCTTCTTGTGGAATTCTGCGGGATCATTGACAGCAATGATAAGGTCAATCTGAGGTTTTTCTTTCTCATCGTAACCTGACTGCTTGAAAACTCCAGAGCCGTACCCAAACGCATATTGTATTGGTGCCTCAAAAGTGTTTATTATCCCATCAAGCTCACGTTGCAAGCCATCTTCTATCTCGATCCTCTGATTTGCATATTTGGAAAGATTCCGTTGGAGAGGTCTCACAAGTGACCTGGAGATACCAATTCGACTAACTTTAATCATGTACCGTGTACAACCCAGCTGACCTGCCTCTGATTCGTTGAGACCAGCGTATACTTGCTCTTTCCAATCATCAAAAGTCTTCCTGGTTTCTGAGCTTTTTTACTTTCAAGATTGAAGTATATTCCATCCGGCCTGAAGAGGAATGGAAGGAGCTCCAGTCACGCTATGCCAAACAAGAAAAAACCATGAAGGTAGGAAAATAAGATAGTATATGCATGCTATTGGACTCAGTTACTTAGTAGTTTCGATCATTGTAATAGTGTAGATGTTGCTTTTGCTCAGGTAGTTATTATTTATCTGTAAATTGTCAATTCAGTATAGGAATACCTTGCTATTTCCTCCTCAACAAATTATTACGGGCGTGTGGTCTAGTGGTATGATTCTCGCTTTGGGCGAACTTGGAGAAAATTCGAGTACAACATCACAAGCATGCGAGAGGCCCTGGGTTCAATTCCCAGCTCGCCCCATTTGTTTTTTTAATCTAGCCGGTCTGGTAACTTAGCACCAGCAAGGCGCACGTCTATTGTTTACCATCCCGGGAAGGCTTGATAAATTTTTAGCACTGAACAGTTCAAGTAGTTAGATAATCGATACAACAAAGACGACAGAGGTCAACAAAGATAATTATGCCTTTTGTCGTTTTCTTCCGATAAAAGGGGAAAAATGATTTACAATCTGCTATGTAACTCGCCAAATGTTAGGGAAATGTGTGAATTAAATAGACTTGTTTTTTTAAATGTTTTTTGTTATATTATGATACAAATTATATGATATGTTCGTTATAAAAAAAGAAAAAGATTGTGTTTTTAGCATGATCTTTCTTTTTCTGGAAGATGAATATTTTAGAATTTCTTTTATTCTATCAAACTAAAAAATATGACGAAAGAAAAAAAAATATGAATGACCTTTTGTTTTATCGATGAGGGAAGGGTCAAACTGTTTAGTCAACTTCTTCGACAGTTGGGCCTTCAGCTTCTGGAGCTGGAGGAGCACCACCTGGGAAACCACCAGCAGCGTCAGCACCTGGAGCACCACCGGCTTGGTACAACTTAGTCATGATTGGGTTAGCAATTTCTTGCAATTCCTTCAACTTGTCGTCGAACTCTTCCTTGGTGGCGGTTTGGTTGCTGTCCAACCATTCGATGGTTTCTTCGGCCTTCTTGCTGACGGCTTCCTTGTCGGCTTCTTCCAACTTGTCACCAGCCTCGGAGATGGTGCTCTTCAAGGAGTAAGCAATGGATTCCAATTGGTTCTTGGAAGCGATTCTCTCAGTCTCCTTCTCATCTTCCTCCTTGAACTTCTCAGCTTCGGAGACCATTCTTTCGATGTCTTCCTTGGACAATCTACCCTTGTCGTTGGTGATGGTAATCTTACTGGACTTACCGGTACCCTTTTCGACGGCGGAGACGTTCAAGATACCGTTAGCGTCGATGTCGAAGGTGACCTCGATTTGTGGGACACCTCTTGGGGCTGGTGGGATACCAGACAATTCGAACTTACCCAACAAGTTGTTGTCCTTCGTCTTGGCTCTTTCACCTTCGAAGACTTGGATCAAGACACCTGGTTGGTTGTCAGCGTAAGTGGAGAAAACCTCGGACTTCTTGGTTGGGATGGTGGAGTTTCTTGGGATCAACTTGGTCATGACACCACCAGCGGTCTCAATACCAAGAGACAATGGAGCAACATCCAACAACAATAGGTCTTGGGTCTTGGAGGATTGGTCACCGGTCAAGATAGCGGCTTGGACGGCGGCACCGTAAGCGACAGCTTCATCTGGGTTGATGGATCTGTTTGGCTCCTTACCGTTGAAGAAGTCAGTGACCAACTTTTGGACCTTTGGAATTCTGGTGGAACCACCGACTAGGACGATTTCGTGGACGGCGGACTTGTCCAACTTGGCGTCTCTCAAGACCTTTTCGACTGGGTCCAAAGTGGATCTGAACATGTCAGCACACAATTCTTCGAATCTAGCTCTGGTGATGGAGGTGTAGAAGTCGATACCCTCGAACAAGGAGTCGATTTCGATGGAGGTTTGAGCGGAGGAAGACAAGGTTCTCTTAGCTCTTTCACAAGCGGTTCTTAGTCTTCTCATGGCTCTCTGGTTGGAGGACAAGTCCTTCTTGTTCTTTCTCTTGAACTCCTGGACGAAGTGGTTGACCAGTCTGTTGTCGAAATCTTCACCACCCAAGTGAGTGTCACCTGCGGTGGCCTTGACCTCGAAGATACCGTCCTCGATGGATAGCAAGGAGACATCGAAGGTACCACCACCCAAGTCGAAAATCAAGACGTTCTCTTCACCGCCCTTCTTGTCTAGACCGTAGGCGATGGCAGCGGCGGTAGGCTCGTTGATGATACGCAGGACGTTTAGACCGGCGATGGTACCGGCGTCCTTGGTGGCCTGTCTCTGGGAGTCGTTGAAGTAGGCTGGGACGGTGACGACGGCGTCGTTGACCTTGGTACCCAAGAACTGCTCGGCGGTCTCCTTCATCTTACCCAAGACCATGGAGGAGATCTGCTCTGGGGTGAACTGCTTGGTCTCACCCTTGAACTCGACCTCGATCTGAGGCTTGCCGTCGACGTCAATCAGCTTGAATGGGAAGTGCTTCATGTCGGTCTGCACCTCAGGGTCGCTGAAGTGTCTACCGATCAATCTCTTGGCGTCGAAGACGGTGTTATGTGGGTTCATAGCGGCCTGGTTCTTAGCGGCATCACCGATCAGTCTCTCGGTGTCGGTGAAAGCAACGTAGGAAGGAGTGGTTCTGTTACCTTGGTCGTTGGCAATAATCTCAACACGGTCGTTGGAGAAGTGCGCAACACAGGAGTACGTAGTACCCAAATCAATACCAACAGCCTTAGACATTTTTCAGTTTACTTTTTCTCAATTACTTTTTTTCTTTACCTGTAATCCTATTCCAAATAAAAACCCGTTGATAGATAAGGATTTGAAATAAAACTTGGTGTCTTGGTTCCTTGTTTTCTGGAAGTACAATAAAACAGAAACCCAATTGAGTTCGGGATGGAGTTTTGCAGGGCCTTTTATATATTACTGGGTGGGGGAGCGGCCACAGCCCTGAGCCGCCTACTTCGCCCTCGAGACCGGGGGGCAGAGGCCTCCACACACACACACACACAGAAACACCCGCACAACCTCGAGAAAAGAACAAATTTTCTCTTTTTTCCAGGCCTTCTAGAAGGTTCCACAGCCGGGTAAACAACGCTGTGCGGTGTGCTGCGGTGCTGCGCTCTCGACGGTTCCACGGCGTTCCACGGCGTTCTGGGTGCTCGCTTTACGTCATCTCTGCCAGGGAGGAGGGTAACCCAGGAGACCGGGAGAAACTTTGTATAGTGTTGGACGGTGCTGCACATGTTGGATACGTGTATGTGTACATGTCATGTGATGGTGTGTCATGTTGGCACAATTAGAGAATGTGATGCTAGTACGGAGTGATGTCAGACTCCGGGAAGGGTCTTGTAAAGGGACATATAAGGGCTGCCCTATCACAAGATGACTTCACAGAGTACCGCCATGGAGATGGGGGGGAAACACTCCTGGACTTCAATCGGGAAAAGGAACTGAAGTGTGGAAGAGGAGAAGCCTAGCATCCCCCGTTTTCTTGGCGTTTTTTTTTTGTTTTTGATGCATCTGTGGCCTGTTTCACCCCCTCAGAGGTTCAGCGTGCCCGCAAGGGAGAGCGAGCGCGCTCTGCTGGACGCGGACACAGACATACTGGCCGCGATACCGCTGCCGCACTCCAACGTGGTCGTCATGATCACGCGGACGCGGGTGCTCGTCTACAACTTCAAGCCGTTCGCGCTGGTGGCGGCGCACGAGCGCACCGCGGAGTCGCTGGCGGAGCTGGGCTACAACCGCAGCCTGGTGCCCTCGGTCGCGTTCCGGGACAGCGTGGCGGGCGTCGCGGAGCACCGGCCGCCCGCGTACATGTCGTGGTACCAGGGGAAGCTGGTGTTCTACCTCGTCACCGACAAGAACTACGCGCTGGCGTACCAGGTGCTGCGGAACTCCACCAGCGAGTCGATCTTCAAGGACTTCGGCATACCCATCATCAACGTGTCGCAGATAAACGAGTTCGAGTCCGCCGCGTACGACGCGAACCTGGACGACGACACGCTGACGATATTCGACAAGAACAAGAGCTCCAAGGTGATCCAGAACGGGCACATCCTGAGCAAAGAGCGCGGGATCCTGCAGTTCCTGTCGGTGAGCAACGAGAGCGTGAACGAGATACCGATAAAGAAGCTGGAGCTGCGACTGAAGGTGGTGTTCAAGTTTGAGTTCGAGATCGTGGACTTCTTGGGCTTCAAGCAGTTCACGAAGGAAAACGATGGGAAGTACGAGGAGAGCATATTGGTGCTCTTCCCGGACAAAGTACAGCTCCTGAGGTTGGTAGACTTCAAATTCAACAGTGCAACTTTGGTGGATATTGTAAACGGTAAAAAAATGTGCACATGCAACGGGAAGTTCTACGTTATCGCAGAGGACACAGAGGCGTCCAAGGTTACGATATACCAGGCGAACCTAGAAGGTAAGAAGATAGAATTCCAGATAAGTCAGGATATAGCTGGTCCACTCATTGATGTTATAGTGGTCAATACAAAAATGATAGTAGCAACGAAAAACAACCTTTACTACTTTTGCTCTGAAAGGGAAGAATTCATTTTCGAAAAGAAAATAAACTACAGTATTAAGCTATGCACCGGTTTGAGTGATTCTTGTTTTGCAATTGTATCCGATGCTAATAATGTCTATTTCTTTAGCATGTTTGGAAACAAGCTGTTCTCAAGCATATCCGACGATGATCTTGCAGCCAAGCCGAAGTCCGAGGAAATTGATTTTTCAGACCTCATATATATCGATAAAACCCTTATCACAACCTCCCATACTGGGGATTATCAGCTTTGGAATCTATGGTTGGAATATCAGCAATCGACGTTTGACTACCGTGTCCCTAAGGTGTCGGTAGTAGCAAACAACAACAACGACATACAGTTTTATTCTTCATCTGGTGACTCTCCACTGAATAGAACAATGCTGCAGACTATAAAATTACCAACAAAATCTCTGAACAATTGCATCTCACAAATTAAACTCAATACTAACCTAAAAATGATGGCAATAAACGTATCCAATAAGAGTACACTTCTCATACAGAACTTGGAAACCAACCTTTGGTACCAATTCAATGATTCCAACATTATAGACATGAATTGGATTGCAAGTAATTACTTGGTTTGTTACATGAAAGATTATAACTCTGATAACTTGGTAATTAAATGCTTTAACATTCCACTACAAAAACTGGAGAACTTCGAGCTGGACGACCTAGTAACATGGGAATATGAGGTCCCAGAAACAATGGAAATCACCAATGTTTTTGTCAATACCCACTACAAGTACAAATATCTGAAAATCAAGAACAGAGAAATGGAAGAGAGTGAATTACCATCATCGGATAGATTTTTCAAGACAGCTGAAATCATCATTGTTTCCGCGAACGAAATGATTGTCTTTGATGTTATTTCACGTGTCCAGCAAATGGGTATCAACTCAATTGTAAATGTTCACCAGTACGCGACTATTAAAATCCCGGATGCAATCTGCTCGAAAGGAATCCAATGGATCAGCTCTGTCAAAGACGGTTATTTATTCTATGCTGCTAATATGATCTTTAAGCTTGGAAAACTTTCCGATGGATCCTATCAAAGCACCCAACTAATGAAAAACATAGACAAGGTTGTTGATGTTGTCAAACATAATATCTATTTGATCCAGGAGGACCAGTTTATTATTTACAATTTGAACAATCTATGGGAGGACCAGATACCGACTCTATCAGTACTTGTTGATGAGGAACACTATCCAGTTTGTATATCATCTGATGCGGCAATATTACAATCACTTTTCTGCATATTCAACCCGTTGTTCTCCAAACTGATCGTCAAAAACACCAGTTACCTGGACAGACTTATTTTAAAGAAGATAGAAAGTGATGTGGACTTAGAAGAGATCAGTAAACAGTACTCCAGTCTGCGACACTATAAATTTGCGTTGGAGAAGATACTGTCAATCCAACTTATGGATGGACAACCAATTAACAAGATTCTGGACCTGATCGTATTACTAAATGAGAAACCTCAATCTCACGGAAAGATATCCAGGTATAGTGATATGCTAGAAATCGTATCGAATTGTCTAAGGAAGAGTGAGATGAAGAATTGGAAAACTTTATTCGATGGGCTGAAGTTATCACCAAGAGAGCTGCTTGCCATTTGCATAGACAATGAAGAAGCTAAGATGCTTGGTGTACTGCTGGTGGTATTCCTGAACGTGGCTGAAGGGGATGTACTCGAAAACATTCAAGAGGACGAAACTAGCACCGCTGAGTTTCAAAATGCCACTATGGACGATGTCTTGAAAGACGAAGAGTTGATGCTCAATGTATGCCGCTTGCTCGTGAACTCTGCAGCAAAAGAGACCAACTACTCGAGGGCCACAGAAGCATGGGATCTTTGCCTACAACTACTGAGACTTCTAAAAGCCCTGGATAAGGAGAACAACAGCAATCTGCTTGCCAAGGCGACAGAAATTCTCGTGAAGTGAGAAAGCCTTCTGCCGCTACGTCTGAGAAAATAGTGCATCGAAGTAAGAAAAACACAGAACCCCCACATAGTTAGTCACACTCTCGTTAACAGACGATCTCCCAACACCACCCCCGGACGCAAACACACATATCTTAATACACCTCTTTCTATCTTATAGCATACCCTGTGTAGACTACAATAGCAACACAAACTTAATCATGTGACCATAGGCCAATCAAACACGAGAACCACGACACCCCGCAGCAGTCTCTGGGCGTAGTCATCGTCAGCACGCAAACACCCGTAGCACAAAAAGCCGGGTAAAAAAGTTTCCATTGTCTGTCTCCTTGTACTGGCACAGCTCATGTCTGCCTGTACAGGCATTTCTCTGCCTCATCCAAAGCAGTTGAGATGGACGGTACAGAGGGAGAGAGGCTCCAGAAAGGCCCGATATCCCCAGCTTTCCCTCCCAAACTATAGGGCAGCGCAGAGTCGTCCAACCTCGAAGGAGCGTAGTGCAGAGCGCAGGGGGGGGGGGGATGGATTGGGAGCCTTTGTGTGCCCAGGGATAGACCGGGGACCTTTCACGTTCACTCTTTGCCCAATCGCCCAATGAATGGGAAGACAGCAGATGTCTGGTTACGCAGCACTGTGCGATCGACACAAATCTCTCTTAGAATATAAATGTTATAAGGAAGGGAAACGTTTTTACCTGCGCCGATAACACAACTTCTTTTGCAAAGTTAGGCTAACCGCAACACAAGAAAACAAAGCAATATAACAAGAAGAAATGTCTGAGAGTCCTCTACACACAGTTGGTTTCGACCCAAGATTCCCAAACCAGAACCAGACCAGACACTGCTGGCAGGCGTATGTGGATTACCACAAGTGTATCAACTTGAAGGGTGAGGATTTCGCTCCATGCAAAGTGTTCTGGAAGACCTACTCCTCCCTATGTCCTGTAGACTGGGTCGAGAAGTGGGATGACCAAAGAGAGAAGGGTATCTTCGCCGGAGACATTAGCGGTGATGACGATAAATAAGCTACTTGACATCCACTTCACGAGGCTCATTATTCATCTAGGGACCACAATAACCATTCCGTCCAACTAATAAACAACTTCAATCAAAACGTTGTGTATTGATATTCACAAATCTTTCTTTATTCATTTCATAAAAAAGAAAAAATAACAAAGTATACCTTTACTGCAAAGGGATTTCAAAAATATTTAATAACATTTTTTTCTCTATATTCTAACGCTATAATCATTATTTTACTCTTTATTTTGTCCTTTTTTATTCTAGAACTATACACTCTCAATAAATCCATAGGTGCGATAACAAACTTGTTCCTGTCCTAGGAATTGTTCCAATGCCACTTTACTGTATCATGTATGAGTAGCCCATTGCTTTGGTGTTGACACTCAGAACAAAACGATTTTTGGACTGTTACCTGTGGCGGTGAGCTAACTTGGCTGAGACTGTTTTTTTTGTTTTGTCTAGAAATATGTTTTAGCTGTGCTAATTATATATACCATTGCCAATCTGAAAAATTCAAGGTGGCATAGAACTTTGTCACATTGAAATATCATTGCCTTTAAATTTCATTAGCATAAATATCGATTGCCTAGCAAACATCCATAACCGTTCAGCGGTATATATATTTCCTCATATCAATTTTCATATAAATTCAATGCAAGGAGCACAGTAAAGTCCAGGTTTTGATACTTTTAGTTAATTGATATACACACGCTTCTTACGTTATCTTATTTGATCCTTTGCATCTCCAAGACAGCAGATATTCTTAATATTCAAGGAGGGTATGATTCAATTTCTCCTGATCGTCGAGCAAAGGAAATTCTATCTATTCCACTACCGAAGAAAGAGAACAGTAATAAAATTGATATAATGTTAGAGCTCACTCATGTAGTTTAAAATCACACTTGACCTAAGAATCTAGTCAATATTTTAGTACATGGTAATGGCATCACTAAATACGTAGTTCTTAGAATATTCATGAGTAATTAGAAGAATGCGAGATGTTTCAGTTCGTTGTGAACATATATATTTTAAAATCAATAACACTGCCTTTTTGGATTACCACCATTATCGATGGGTGGTGAAAATAACCAGCTTGAAGGCATTTCTTGAAAAGTGATACAGTATCCAAGTCCAACTGTTAAAAAAAAACGATTACATGTGTGTTTTAAGAATTACTGAAGACAGATTTATCATGCACCTTGTCCCCAAAACTATATATATTCTGTGAACAGCAAAGGATTGGCCACCGATACACACGTACCTCTACCAAAATTGTTTCCTTGAATTTGTAGTCAAAATAAGGTGATAGTTTGCGCCGAAACATCTCATAACTTTAATTGGGCACATGGCGCAGTTGGTAGCGCGCTTCCCTTGCAAGGAAGAGGTCATCGGTTCGATTCCGGTTGCGTCCAATATATTTTTTGCAATACTCTTTTGTTCCAAACACAGCTTAGTAATCATTACCCGGTTTCAATCTATGGGCCACAGAGCTAAACGTGGACAGTAACAAGCCTTCGAGGCGATCAGCTTACCCTCTTTCTTCAATATTTGACACACTGTTTACAACATTTCGTGTATAAACCGTACCCATCTATAGCAGCTCATCGCAACAGCAAATTACAAAACCGAATAATAATTTGACGTCAATTTCTCATTGTGTGCCTTAAAATTTGAAATATATCATATCTAGCACTGATCTATTAGGTCATTCAAAAGTAATCGACTTACACTACCATTTGAAGGCATTTTTCAATATCACCTTCACTATCTTAAGACGCATGATCAATGCAAATGAGAAGTAGGCTAAGTCTCATATTCAAATGCCATCAACTTGTAATTTCTGCATACCAAAATATAGTCTGTGCAAGTGAGTTATAAGTTTCTTTTTAATTGATTATGGAACTCAAAGTTTAAAAGGTAATCTAACATTATAACATTGATTTTTATGATATGACAATACAAGAGATTGAAACGGATTCCAAATGGAAAATCCTGTCGAGCTCGTTTATTATGGGGCCGATGGCTGCAATAAGAGAGTTGATTGATAATAGCATTGACGGTTCAGCTAAATTTATTTACGTTAGCATAGATGCGAGGACTGGCGGGTGCGACTACATTTCGGTAAGAGATGATGGGATTGGGATTGATCCTTCAGACAGGGACAAGATGTGTTTGAATCACACCACTTCAAAGATTACCAGCATAAGTGATTTATCTACTGTCAGAACACTAGGATTTAGGGGAGAGGCATTGTTCCTATTGGCAAATCTTTCCTGCGAAGTGGGAAAGATGGAGATAAAAACAAAATGCGAGAGTGAGAAACTTGGTGAGAAATGGTTTCTTAATAGGGATGGTTCCATCAAGTCTCAAAGCCGAAAGAAAGTTTCTGCACCAACCGGGACAACAGTGACACTATGGAACCTTCTAGGTGGCCTAAAGTCTCGGTATATAGAGAGTTCCAAACGTGCGAGGAAAACCATTGAAGATCTGAAGCACTTGCTAAATCACTATATCCTGAATTTCAAAGATATACGATTCAGTCTTGAACTGGTATCCCTTCATAAGAATGGTACTGTGGCAAGCAGCCAGTTACAGCATTCTGTATCATCTGGTTTAACCAAGGTCCGTACGCTCTCTGTGATAAACAAGTTACGCAAACCTACTAAGATCAATTTTGTCGAATACAACGATCTGGAAGTAACAGACAAGATCAAATTAGAACTGATACTTCCTACCATGTCGCCTGAGTCTGACGTCATCAATGTAAAGCATAATGTCAAATTTCTCTCTGTGAACAATCGAGCTTTAGAGAGGAGGCTAGCGTTTGGTAAAGCATTTGATAAAATGTTGAATGGAATTTACAAAAATCTACAATTACTGGAACCAAATATATGGTATATCAACATCTTATGTGAACCCCAACTAGTCGATGCCAATATCGAGCCGGAGAAGAATGATATCCTCATCCATGATGAGGGAAACACTCTAGCAAAGATGGGCATTATACTTGAACAGTTTCTGAGAGAAGAATTCAACATAAATCCTTCAGGCATTTCAGTAACAAGCGGCCCGTCTTTACACGAAATGAGATTACAATCGCAATCATCAATGGACGGTTCTGCCCCAGAAATGAAACCTGCGGGCCATGGCGATGGTATTAGAACGCAGCTTATTCAAGATGAAGAGCTTGGAAATAAGCAAGATACATCAGAGCACAATACGTCAGAGTACAATACAACAGAGCACAATACATCAGAGCACAATACAACAGAGCAGAATACGTTGTCAGAGCAAAATAGTAATGGACATGCAACTAAAGCACTATTTTACGAAGACCCGGACATAAGTAACACAGAGCTACATGAAGAGTCGGTACAACCCACGATTGAGGCTCTTCAGTCCCCGAGTGAGGAGAGGGTACTATCTGAAGATGATTTGATTATCTTGCCTAAGAAGGAGCTACCATCCGAAGAAACAATCGTGGACAGGACCGAAATATCAGAGCCCACGTTGATTGAAGAAACGGCCACAACAAATGGAGATAGCATCACGCTTACAGAAGTGATTACAGTACAAGATGATGTGCTAGATTCACCAGCTGACAAGGAACATCAAAAACTGGTATGCCTCGATGAAGCAGAATCTAAAGCCCATATCGACGATCGGAAGGAGTCCCCGAAGACAGATGCAGTATCCCAGGAGCTGCATCTCGACCTAGCATTCATTGATGACATGGACGAGTACGAGACTACACAGGAAGCGATGGAGGCTAACACAGATAGCAAGCCCGTCCCCGATGGCCGCATGAAGAGAGACACCGCACTCAACGCCAGCCTAGCACCGAGCAAGAGACGCAACACACGGAGATCCATAGCCATGTTCTCAGAATACACAAACAGACTGGCGACAAGACGTGTCTACACAAAGACCCACCCACCAGACGAGAAAGCTCCTGACAGCTTGGAACAATGGGTCAGACAGAGGGCCGCCGTACAGGTCACAGTGACCCAGGAGGGCTGGCGCAAAGTAACGGGTGCCTGAACGCAGAACAAAGGAACATCACCATTACTTCTTTACCCGCCGCAGCACTGCCCCCCACCCCACAGCATTCTCTGATTACGTTTGTGTTTACGCGTACATCCGCATGCCTCTATTGCAGTTACGCGTGCATCCGCATGCCTTCTGTCGCCTTACAATGCGCCCCGTGGAGCGGGCCAACCTGCGTTGTGCACCCACCTTTCCACCCTTACCCGGCCATGACAGTACACCACACCTCCAGACACCTCCCACCCCCAGGAGGAACGCGAGGTGGGAGCCGCACGCCGGGCCGCAGACAAAGCCCGCGGACAGTCCCCCCCCCCCCCCAGGCGTTCCTGTGCGATCGGCGGGAAGGGTCCACCCTGTGTGCGCGCGCGCAGGGTGCGAGCAAATTCTCAGGACCAGCTGGCAGGGCGTTGGCGCAGAGCGTTGGCGCAGGGCCCAGTGAGCCGAGACCCGGGACGTCGCCCTGCGTGTTAGTGCAAAAAAAGAAAGAAAAAGGTTCTTTGCCATCATGACGAAATATTTTCCAAGCTTTGACAAATATCGATGAGCGAAGCCAATATTGAATAAACTGGATGGAATAGGGCAGCTCTTTGGAGGACCATTCCCGGGCAGACACCCCTCTGTGAGAGTAAACTTGCTCGTAGTCATTACCTAGCTCTGAGCGGGATCTTGTTAGGACAAGAGGTGGAAAAAAACAACAGAGAACTCCACAGTGACCTAGGAAGGAAAAAAAAAACAAGTAACTTAAAATAGGACAACCTAGTTGTATATCACAGAGAAGCTAAGAGTAAAGGCATTTCGACAGACACCTTTTGGCGAGAGGAAAAAAATAGACTTAGTGAATTTTTCCAGTGTTACAAAAGGAGCCTACTAATCTCGATTAACGTTCGACCCTCCCTCAAAAAACGGAAGTAATCAAATTTTGGTAACTGACTGCGAAACCGTTCTTGCGTAAAACACTATAGAAACATGCTGCCCAGGTCTATGGAAATATTGAGGAAGTTCGCAACCTTCGTGGGACCCGGTATCATGGTCAGTGTGGCCTACATGGACCCCGGGAACTACTCGACAAGTGTATCCGGTGGTGCACAGTTCAAATACAAGTTGCTGTTTTCTATCTTCATCTCGAACTTGTTTGCGGTGTTGCTGCAGTGTCTGTGTGTCAAGCTGGGTACTGTGACAGGGTACGACTTGGCTGAGAACTGTCGGAGAAACCTGCCCAAGAAACTGAACTACATTTTGTACTTCTTCGCTGAAATCGCCATCATCGCAACCGATTTAGCGGAGGTGGTCGGGACGGCCATCGCGCTGCAGATCCTGTTCAATATCCCGCTAACCACAGGTGTGATACTGACAGTTCTGGATGTCCTGATTATATTGATGCTGTACAAGCCAGACGGGAAGTCTATGAAGAAAGTGAGGATGTTCGAACTCTTCGTGGGTGTGCTGGTCATTTGTACCGTGGCCTGCTTCATATTGGAGCTTTTCAAGATCAGCGTCCCCGACAAGAAAGAACTATTCAGTGGGTTTGCTCCAAGTGCAATCATCTTCAAGGATAAGCAAGCACTATATATTTCGCTCGGTATTTTGGGTGCCACAGTCATGCCACACTCTTTATATTTGGGATCCTCACTGGTGAAGCCAAGATTGAATGATTATGACATGAAGAAGTACGGTAAAGTAGGGGCTACCCCGAGTTTGAGTGCTATCAAATACTCCTTGAATTATTCCTATGCCGAGCTGATTATCTCACTGTTCTTGATAGCCACATTTGTGAACTCTGCAATCCTAATTGTTGCAGGCTCCACACTGGCTGGTCAACCGGAAGCCGAGGATGCCGATTTGCTTTCCATTTATAACTTGCTTGTCCACTATATCTCTCCAGCTGCAGGCTTGATTTTTGCAGCTGCTATGCTGTTTTCAGGACAATCAGCAGGTATTATCTGTACACTTGCCGGTCAAATTGTGTCTGAGGGTTTCCTAGAATGGTCACTATCACCTTGGGCCACCAGGTTATGCACAAGAATGATCGCTATTGTACCATGTTTGTTCGTCACTCTAACACTTGGTGAACGTGGTATATCTGACATCCTAAATTTTTCTCAAGTCGTACTGTCGCTAATTCTACCAATTGTGTCGGCCCCCTTGATCTACTTTACCGCGAATAGATCTCTGATGACTGTTGAGGATCACCATGTACATGAGTCCGATATCGACACTATTGATGAAAATACTCCTCTGAATAACAAAACTAAATCGAGTTCCAAGGACTTCACAAATAGCAGATTGCTTACATGGACTGCAATTACCGTTTGGGCCCTAATTGGTGGCTTGAATTGTTATTTGGTTGGCTCATGGTTGAGTGGTGCTGACGTTCATTTTTAAGTCATTGAATAGCTCAGCAAAAAGAGCTGATACTCATCGCTCAATATTTCATTTGCTAAACTATTAGGAACAGTATTGGTCTTGTCACCGAGAAAGTATGGTTCTTTGACTTTGACGCTCATTTTTCATTTCAATTGCATAATTAACATTCATTACAATTATCGTTTTTTCTTCATTTCACATATGTTTTTGCTCTTCATTTCATAATATTTACACTTGAAGTTACAACTTAGTAAAAGCTATTTATTTACTATGACAAGTATATCTTTATTTAGCATTTCATCCAATAAAAGCTACAAAAAGTGGCTATGCTTACCTCTTATTTTTCTTCTTCTTTACTGGCTGAGTTCTAACAACTGGTATGGACCCATTGTAGTTCACTTGAATTATTGGGAATGAGTTGTGCTTTGATAAATTTAACTTCTCCTCAGTTTTGGCCAATAAAATTTCTTTTAATAATAGACGAGATTTGAAATATAATTCTCTCTCATGCTGGCTTGGTTCATTAATTCTCTTCGATATGCGCTTTGATCTTAAAGAATTTATTTTAGAAAGAGTGGAATCAAGGAGTTCCTCGCACTTTCCGTTTTTTATCATTTCTATATCTGAATCCTGTAATTGATTCGATGGAGTCCAAGAAAATAAATTTTCAATCTTGATTGGTTTCTTATCATAGTCATCTATGCTTGTTTCTTCTTTCTTCGTAGTGTCCTGATCTACTTCATTTTTCACGTCTGTCTCTTCCTTGATAATCTCCACTGAGGACTCCTTGGTATCTTCCTTTTCGGACTCTTCACTTCTAGGAGGTTTATCAGCATTCTCTATTTCCTTCTCCTTCTTTATCAATTCTTGCATGTAGCCAACCCTATGAAGCCAAATAATTCCCTTTTTGGTAGATCCGAGAACAGTACCGTTTTCATTAAAAGCTGGTGCCCAAGAACTGAAGTCATTGTATTTCAGCCAAATCGTAGTAGGGAGAGCATACCAGTTTGGATGAAGAAAATTAGTCATCATTTCAGTTGGAGGTAGAGTGGGATCAGGAATACCACTCGAATTAGCCGCTAAGAAACCAAGTCGTGGTGCTTCTTCCGAAACATTTGTCTGAGGGATGATTTTATTGATTTCAAAGTTCGAGTTTGGGAGTTCATGTGGTCTGTGATCGATCTCCGATCTCTCAATCAGAGAGGAAAATAATTCCATATCCTTCGTGGTTATGTGGTATGTTTCTGATACGGGGACAGTATAATTAGTAGCGATCTTAATGAAATCTCTGCTTATTGCCTTCTCCAGCTCATTTGGCTCTTTCTTGCTTGGTTCATTTTCGTGTTCTTCCAATGAAGAATCGTAAGCCAACTGAGTACCTAGTTGATATGCCTCTCGGAGAATCAATTCTGTTGCAAATTTATAAAATCTGTCGATCATTTGATATTTTTTAGACCCTTGTGGATAGTAATGTATCAGCATCGTACAGACGAGTTTCATATCATGATAGAGTTTGTAGAGACCACCGTTGTTTGGATCGTATTCGTTATTTTGGTGTCTTTCACTGATGGATATCAGAGGCATTTTATCTTCATTTTTTATACTTCCATCTGGGTTGCTTTTCTGCTTCAAGAACTTGATATAGGACTCGTAAATTTTTATCGGATTGCCTTCATGGAACTTTGCTGGAAATTTCTCATCTAGTATCCGACACTTCGCACCTGCAACATTAAATATCCTAAACAGATTGTTTATCAGATCATTCACCATATCTTGGCTCTCCTGAGACTCTGTCATTGCTTCAAACGTTTACAGTGTACTTTATTGTAAAACTATTCTAGGCTCAACCTTTTTCCGACCCTCCCGTGCTTCTGTAGCTAACAGGCTTTATCAATGCAACGAAGAAAACAATAAAAAACTAGTGTGTCAACAATGTCCCACAAAATGATCGGCCGCAGAAACGATCAGGAACTACAAACTATCAAAATTCAGCCTAGATAAGCTCCATTCAACACTAAAACTCAGATTTATGCAGTTATTCATTACTATTACACCAAACAAATAATTCAGCACTAACGTTTTCGTGAAAAAAATCAGAGCAGTATAATCGTTCTCAGTGATATACACTATGAATATATATGACAATAATAAATAGTTTTCTTTATGATTACTCGAAAAGCATCTGGATCTCCTCTATTCTGCGCTTTCTTCTTTCGTCTTCATTGGTGTCCATCGCCTCTCCAAGCGTCCTTTTGCGTTCCTGGATCCTGAGCATTTTTTCTTCGATTGAACCCTCCATGATGAATCTATATACCTTGACACTGTTTGACTGCCCTATCCTGTGGATCCTATCTATCGCTTGGTCTTCCATGCTGGGGGACCACCATGGATCCATCATAAATGCATATGAAGAGCATGTCAAATTCAGGCCCACTCCGCCTGCCTTTAGCGATAGGAGCAGTACTTTTTGTGTGCTGTAGTCCTTTGTTTTAAACTCTTCCAGGACAGAGGTCCTTTCCTTTAGTGATAGCCTACCATCAAATTTGTAGACTTTCAATTTATCTTGGGCAAACGAAGCAGTAAGCTGGCGCTCAAGGATATCCAGATACGACGAGAACTGGGAGAATACAACGACTTGTTCTCCGGCAGAACTGTCCTGAAGTTGTTGAAGATGTTTCAGCAGGGCACTCAGCTTCGATGGGCGATCAGTGCGATCATAATACACTGGAATCAACTTACCATCTTTGTCCTTTTCCAACACAAAGAGTCTATTCATGCTGTAATCACGTCTACAATTTGGGCATTTTTGCTCCAAATTTTTCTCCTTCTGAAATGTTCCATACTCCTCCAAGCACTCTTTGCAAAAAACATGTGCACACTCTGTAATTAGCGCAACAGAAGGATCAATTGGTTCAGTGGTACAGATAGAACACTCCAGAGGAATCAGTTTGCCTTCTGTAATGAATTTTTCTGATATTGAACTAGACATAGTCTTTAATTCTTCATCGGAGAATCCAACAGCACGGTCACTTTCTTGACTGGCCGAAAGAAATGAACTGATATCTGTAGTACCTGCTATGATATTGTTATTTCCAACTGCCAAATCCTCATCGTTTTCATCCATAGTTCCCAAAAGTTCATTATCACAACATACTTGTCTCAATCTCAAAATATGAACCAGAATTGTGGAATACTTTTTCATCAGATCACCACTCAGCAAGCCCGACTTAAATGTTTTCTCAGCCCTTTTCAAAAGTTCTTCGTAAATTAGCTTTTGTGTTTTAGTAAACTGAAGATTTTGTATAATTACTTCCTTTGGTGGCAATTCAACCAAAGGCTTGCCATTGATATCTTTCATCTGCTTTGTTCTTCTCAACAAAACAGGTTCCATAATTGCATTCACAACATCGAAGGCCTGTTTGAAATTTCTGCTTTCAAAGGGGACCGTTATGAACATCTTCCAATACCCAATCTGTGACCAAGGTTCAATCCTCAAAAATTTGACTAATGAAAACAAATCATCTAATTTATTGATAATGGGCGTACCAGTTAGAACCCACCTGAACTTGGCTGATAAATCAAGAACAGCCTTTGAGGTGATTGTTGACCTATTCCTAATTGTATGCCCCTCATCTATAATGATCCTGAAAAATTGTATTGAGAAAAGCCCAGATGATGCTCCATTTTGAGCACGGACATTATTGTCTTTTACTACCTTTGTCCATTCATTTTGAACGATACCATATGTTGTTAAAACAACAGTCGGAGGGTTTTTATTTTTCGTCAATAAGGTCTTTAAACTGCTTACATTACCACCATAATACATTTCACATGTATAATCAGGACAGTTGTTGACTTTTAAGAATTCATCCCTCCATTGAGTCAACAGTGACATCGGCACGATTACTAGTGTGGTTTTTGAAGCATAGGCTCTATCAGGCTGCGAGATTTCCATTAGGTCATCATCATGAGTGCTTCCGGTTCCGTCACTGAATAACTGTTTGTCATTCTTGAACACTTCTGTGGGTCTCATTAAAATAAGAGATAAAGCAGAAATGGTTTTCCCCAAACCCATTTCATCTGACAATATGCCACCATTCTTAAATGAATCCAACGTAGGCTTTTTCAATTGGAACTGGCCTGTATAAAGATTACCATAAAAAAATAAAGAGTTAAGGTCGATCTGCTCGCTATCATCGGATTTCTGGGCTACCCATGACATATTTTTGGGCCACATAAATTGCCTCCACAATGGATTCAAAGCAGTGTCAGATTCATCCTCTTCATCAGACTTTAAAAACCCTTCCCTCCGTAACATCCATGTTAGACCTTGCTTTTGATATTTTCTTAAGTCTAAATTAACGAGATCCTTTGGTGGTGTAGTTTCCTTCAAGTTTTCAAGTTTCTTGGAGGATTGGGAGGCACGGTAGAATGATGTCAGTTGATTTACATCCATAGTTTCTTCTTGGTGTTGTGTTGCTGCTACCTCTTCCGATTCCTGATATAGATATTCCTGTAAGCTTTCATCATCATCCAGATCAACAACTTCAGTCTGGTTATGATTTTTATGGTATTGTTCAATGCATTTGCTTTCATCCTTAACAGGCTTCAGCCGTATTTTGTCAAATAGCATGATCAACGCCATTCTTATTGTACGATCCTCAAGTTCTTGGTCGCTTTCAACTATCGCACCAAATTTCTCTTTCTTCATTCTCTTATGATCCAAGGTGTTGATGTTTTTTGAAATTGGGTCAAACAAAACGGATGTCAAAAAGCAATCAAGTTGAACTATGACTGAGTCACCAATGCTGATTCTTTTGTCTCCGGAATAGATCATAGTTGCCTCAAATAAAACCTCGTCACGTACCAGCAACGGGAATATTATACGTGCAATGTCCTCAGGTACTCTTCCAATCTCACGATCATTTTCTGGACTAAAAATTTTGATGTACGCAGCCAATGCTGTTTTCTTCTTACTCAGCTGCTCATAAAGCTTACTCACCGGAAGATTATTATTAGACCTCCTTAGGACCAGTGACGTACCGTAGGTTATAGGCCTTAGAGAAGGTCTGGTCACCATAACGGTAACTTGCAATGAGCCGATGAACCTTTTCCAATCAACATTACTCTGATGTCCCGGTTTCGTGCTCCCATTCAACTCAGAAACGTTTCTCCTTTTGGCGCCACTACCAAAAAATGCCTTGATCTTCTCCTCCTCCTTGACAGCTTTCGGAGCAGGCGAAGATTCCTCCACTACGTCCGATGAGAGCTCAGTGTCCCTGTCTTGACTACCTCCCACACGTCCCTGCGGCTTGGACGGCGAGGACTCCAGTATCTGGATATCATCCTGGTACCTGTCAAAGTACTCAGAAAGCGCCAGGTCAATCCCATCCTCTATGTCCTTGAATTTTTCAGTCAGCAGCTTCGCCACCGCATCTTCGATCCCAGGAACCACCGCCTTCAACTGCTCCATAAATGCGGTACCTTCGTCCCGAGGACCAGCGACAGCAGCCACGCCAGGTTCCTGTTCCAGCCCAGAACCTTCGTCGAATAGAAAAGAGGACTTGTTAGCTAAACTGAGCTCAACCGATGAATCCAGCTCATCCTTGAAAAACCGCTTCTTCCCATCTGCTTCTTCCATCAATACGTCTACCGTGCTGAGCCGCGCCTGTACCGGTGTGCCAAATCCCCTACTGTTGAGCCTGTTTTCTAGCTCCTGATATCCATCACTATGCCTCTTGGCCATCCCCCCCAAGCAGTCTTTCACATGTCCAAGCTCATCGCATCGCATCGCCAATTGCAATATTTCACGGATCCCGCAGCATTTTTCGGACGCCTCCACAACTGATACACAGAAACACCCGCAGTAGGGACGCGTAATTTATACCAAACACAACACAACACTGGCACAATACACACATACCGATGCTCTGATGGAGGGTTAAGTCGGGGCAACCAAACCTGTCATTGCTCGAGCGCCTTGGCTGCGTGTCTCAGGGACTCGAGCCGTTGGGTTCTGGCCTCGACCTCGCGGCTCAGCTCCTGCAAGTGGCGGACCATGTGTCTGACCTTCTCCCTGGCGCAGTGCTGCTTGCGGCTGCGGCCGGCGAGCATGCAGTTCAGGTCGATGATCTGCTGCTCGACCAGCCGCTTCTTCAGCAGCACCCGCAGCCGCTGCTGCTTGAGCAGCTGTAACTCCTCACGGTCCGTGCGCAGGTAGTAGTCGATGATCCGCGGGACGTCGTTGGAGAGCGTGGTGGTGTCCTCGGCGTCCCACTCGTCCCGGCACAGTATGCTGTCGAAGTCTACGGCGAAGTGCGGGCCCAGTTTGCGGCTGGGCAGGCGTATGACGTCCGCCTGGGGGCCCGCCGGGGGGCCCGCCGGAGGGTCCACCTGGGCGTCTGTCGTCGACTCCGTTGCGGCGCCGACACTGTCCGGGTCGGTGGACACACACCCGGAGCCCGGAGCCCAGCTCCGGGCCAGCCTGCTCATCCAGGTCTTCACTACGTGTTTGCCGCGCTGCACGGTGCTGGCGGGGCTGTCCAAGCACCACTCCGCGGACTGCGGCTTCGGTATAACTACTCTCCTCAACCTCATCTTCTGGTAGTGCATCTCAGTGAATACCAGGTTTGCTGTATTTAGCGTACATCTACTTCGCTACATCGAGAATACAGAAGAACGAGCTATGGGGCACTGTTTTCGGGGATCCTGGTCTTCCAAGGCCATTGCGAATAACGCCCGTTGGGGTAGGTGGGGGGGAAGGCAACTGCCAAAGGACCCTACTTGACACTAAAATAGGTGGTCTGCAAGACACTGGCGACGCAATTGGAGCCCGCCGGCGGGGCGACACTAAAATGGGAGTGCAAGCCACAATGGGCGTACACCGCGTGTACGCACGTACGCACCAGATCACACGTACTATACTGATACACGTACGTACCAGATCACACGTACTATACTGATACACGTACCACACACCTGCACAATTCGTACAGACATATATCGTGTATCACGAATTTGACGCAAACTCCGTATACTACGAGACATCATGTGACCGATTCGGAGTGAAAAAAAAAAATTTTTTTGGCGAAAAAAAAAAAAATTAAAAATTTTGCGTCGATGAGCATTTTTCTTTGGCTGTGTGCTGGGGTATATATATGGGAGGACGGTATTTTCTAGTTGTTCACTTCACTTCGAATATTTTTGAATTTTGAGTGGTTGGTTGTTGTTTTTTGCTAGTTCGTATAATCCCCACGACCAATTATCATATCACAATGGGTGCCTACAAGTATTTGGAAGAGTTGCAAAGAAAGAAGCAATCTGATGTTCTAAGATTCTTGCAAAGAATCAGAGTCTGGGAATACAGACAGAAGAACGTCATCCACAGAGCCTCCAGACCTTCTAGACCAGACAAGGCTAGAAGAATGGGTTACAAGGCCAAGCAAGGTTTCGTTATCTACCGTGTCAGAGTCAGACGTGGTAACAGAAAGAGACCTGTTCCAAAGGGTGCCACCTACGGTAAGCCAACCAACCAAGGTGTCAACGAGTTGAAGTACCAGAGATCCTTGAGAGCTACTGCTGAGGAGAGAGTTGGTCGTCGTGCTGCTAACTTGAGAGTCCTAAACTCCTACTGGGTTAACCAGGACTCTACCTACAAGTACTACGAGGTCATCTTGGTCGACCCACAACACAAGGCCATCAGAAGAGACGCTCGTTACAACTGGATCTGTAACCCAGTCCACAAGCACCGTGAGGCTAGAGGTTTGACCGCCACTGGTAAGAAGTCCAGAGGTATCAACAAGGGCCACAGATACACCAACACCCAAGCCGGTAGAAGAAAGACCTGGAAGAGACAAAACACCTTGTCCTTGTGGAGATACAGAAAGTAATCTGCTTAGCGCATTTACTTTTTTTCTCACACACACACTTGGACAGTCCTGTGTGTTCTTTTCTATCCAAAACCGTGTGTAGGACTACAATGGTATAGCATGGACCTAAATTCCCTCCACAACCAGCAGCCTCGGCTCGCGCGTGCGTGTGTATAGTTATTTATCCGTAAGTACTATAAAAAACCTTCACAAACTCAATCACTACCTCTATAGAACCAGCAACCATCGATACTGACGACTCACAGGCCGTTGCAGGCAAGCTGGGGTTGTTAGGAATCCCATCAGCTTGGGCTAATATCAAATATGTCCGGGTAAAAGTGTGGTTTCCATCTTAACAAGAGCCTAAAAGCAGCCAGCACACGCAAGCAATGGCCTTCTGGCCACGGATACGGATAAGAAGAGAGTCAAGCAAGTCACACGCGCTGCAAGCTGTAGCCTTTGCTGCTGTGCAACTTGCCCGGCACGCGTGTGCGCCGTCGTAGCTTTATTTGGCACATGACGTCTTTGCTGAGGCTGTACTTCAAGAGGTGCGTGTGTTGTCCATATATCTAGCAGCAGCGAGGGAACGTTAGTCCCGGGATGCAGAGCACAGAATCCTTGCGACAAAGGCTGATGGCCATTGCCCGAAGACCTTCCGTGGAGCAATTCCCCGTCGAGGTTACTGGGGCCGTTGGCTTCGTGGTTTGCCCTACTCTGGAAGTAAACATATCGTACGGATTCGAGCATGCGATAGCCGGTGACCTGGCAGGACTAGAACTGTGCGGTAGGAGTCACTGCTCTAATACAATCAATTGATTGACCCTGTCCTGGCCTATCTCTCGTCCTTGCCCGTGTCGAGTCGTTGTGCAGGGGTGAGTGTGAGTGGGTGAGAGAGAGAGAGGGACAGGGAGTTGTCTCAGAGGACTGGCTGTGGGAGGGGGGGGTAGCCTGCATGTGAGCTTCTCATGGGGTTTAAATTGCCTTAATATAAATTATATAAGACTTCAATGCCTGATATTTCCATAGTGCTTTGCAGTTTCTGATTCAGTGGTGTAAGAAGCCAAAAAAGAACAAGCAATCACAGAAAACGCAATGTCGACGTACAGTAAGACTGCTATTCTGTCTGTCTACGACAAGACCGGTCTTTTGGACCTAGCCAAGGGGCTTATTGAGAACGATGTGAGGATTTTGGCCTCTGGAGGTACTGCCAACATGGTGCGTGAGGCTGGTTTCCCTGTGGAGGACGTCTCATCGATCACGCATGCGCCTGAGATGCTGGGTGGGAGAGTCAAGACGTTGCACCCGGCTGTGCACGGTGGTATCCTTGCCAGAAACCTCGAGAGCGACGAGAAGGACTTGAAGGACCAGCACATTGACAAAGTGGACTTTGTTGTTTGCAACCTGTATCCCTTCAAGGAGACAGTTGCCAAGGTCGGTGTCACAGTCCAGGAAGCGGTGGAGGAGATAGACATCGGTGGTGTGACTCTGTTGAGGGCCGCTGCCAAGAACCACTCGAGAGTCACAATCCTGTCGGACCCTAACGACTATGCCATCTTTCTGCAGGAGCTGAAGGAGAGCGGTGAAGTATCTCAGGAACTGAGGAACAGGTTGGCCCTGAAGGCATTTGAACACACAGCAGACTATGACGCTGCGATCTCTGACTTCTTCAGAAAACAGTACTCTGAAGACAGAGCCCAATTGCCACTGCGTTACGGTGCTAATCCACATCAGAGACCCGCCCAGGCGTTTGTCACACAGCTGGAAGAACTGCCATTCAAGGTTCTATGTGGTTCTCCAGGGTACATCAATCTATTGGATGCTTTGAACTCGTGGCCACTAGTTAAAGAACTATCAGCCTCTCTAAACTTGCCCGCAGCAGCATCTTTCAAGCATGTATCCCCTGCCGGTGCAGCAGTAGGTATCCCATTGTCTGATGTTGAGAAGCAGATATATTTCGTTTCTGATATTGAGAACTTGTCTCCGCTGGCATGTGCTTACGCTAGAGCCCGTGGTGCCGACAGAATGTCCTCGTTTGGTGATTGGATTGCCTTATCCAATATCGTGGATGTCCCAACTGCAACTATCATTTCCAAGGAAGTCTCTGACGGTGTCATCGCCCCAGGTTACGAACCTGAGGCTCTAGAAATATTGAAGAAGAAGAAGAACGGTAAATACTGCATTCTACAGATTGATCCAAACTATATTCCAGACCAAATGGAATCCAGAGATGTCTATGGTATCACTCTACAACAGAAGAGAAACGATGCTATCATCAATCAATCATCTTTCAAAGAAATTGTCTCAGCAAATAAGAATCTGACTGAGCAGGCTATTATCGATTTAACTGTCGCATCGTTAGCCCTAAAATACACACAGTCCAACTCCGTTTGTTACGCAAAGAATGGTATGGTGGTCGGTCTAGGTGCAGGTCAACAATCAAGAATTCATTGTACCAGACTAGCTGGAGACAAGGCTGACAACTGGTGGTTTAGACAACACCGCAAGGTTCTAGGCATTAAGTGGGCTAAAGGTGTTAAGAGACCAGACAAGTCTAATGCCATTGATTTGTATGTGACTGGCCAAATTCCACAGGAAGAGCCAGAGAAGTCTGAATATGAGTCGAAGTTTGCAGAGGTTCCTGAGCCTTTGACTGATGAAGAAAGAAAGGAGTGGTTGTCTAAACTAACAAATGTTTCATTATCCTCAGATGCATTCTTCCCATTCCCAGATAATGTTTACAGAGCTGTCAGATCAGGTGTCAAGTATATTGCGGCTCCATCTGGCTCTGTCCAAGATAAGGCTGTCTTCGCTGCTGCAGACTCCTTTGACTTAGTCTACGTTGAGAATCCAATCCGTTTATTCCACCACTGATTATGTTTGTACAACTTTTTCCTTAAAATTCATAGAATTATAACATTACCAAAGATAAAACATTTTTAAAAGCTATAAGCTTCCGTACGTACTTGTGTATTATGAAAAGTGTGAGTTATTATAATTTGCAAGAAAAGCGGTTGGAAAATAAGCATGCATGTACATCCAAACTACAATTCCTATAGGTCTAATATTTCAGCTAACTTATGTTCAGACTTGACATCTGTTTAGTATTCTACTGTGACTAACGACTCAACTTAAACATGATCATGGGAAATACCATAAACTAAAAGGATTCTCCCTAATAAGATTGGATGAATACTATCCTGAGACAAGTGAACATGCGTCAACACAATAAGTCTCGATACAGAAATAACTAGTTACTAAGACAAAACAGAAACAAGTAAAATTATAAAAGGTGTCTGCAGTATGGTTATACCCAAATGATCATCGACCAACAAGGGTCTACATAGTGTTCAGGAATATACTGCGGTGAAGCGACAACAAAGATGACCGAACTCAATCTTTAAGATTCAGGAGATACCGAAGTACAACATCCACTCAAAAGAGAGCTCAAGATCATGCGCTCCACTTGATCTAACTATTGGTGACCCGTCAGCGGGGCTACTTCTGTCTCATCCATATACGGAATGGCAACAACTACAAAAGTGTTAGCCTGATCTCGTACCCTCAGCACAAACACGACTCAAAACCCTGTTTCCAGAGGAGAAGTAGAATGAAGAAAGGGCCTTCATTTCCGAAGAAAAGAAAAAGATCAAACGCACCTCGAGTTCCTTGAGACTCTGCCTCTCGAGCGCTGAAAATGTTGGAGGATGGGTCGGTAAGTTAAGCAGCAATAGCAAGGATATCATGTAGGACCGCAGGTTTTACCCCACAGTGCAACACTACTCCTCTTACCTATTAGATTCCATCCAACGCGGGACTATGGTGATTTTATTTCTAAAACAAGAAATGATAAATCCAAAAGAAGAATTAAAAGGAAAACTTAGACTATCGAATTTCAAACTCATCGCACCATGTTCCTTATATACCCAAAATTTTTTTTCTTCACCAAACTGAAAAATTGAAAAAAACTATCATTATTTACGTATAGATATTGGAAGGATCAATTAGGTATTGCCAAGTCAACATATATGGGCTTCTCATGTGCTATCTCGAACGAATTATTCATACATGGAACCTGGCTGTTTCTTATATTATGCTATCTAGCTCGTTGACACGTTGAGCTTCATGGTAATTAAGAAAATGCAAAAATAGATACCTGTAAATTTATGTAACTCGAGTGTAAGAAGCTTGTGGTGAGATATATTCACACGATGTTTAACTTACTGTAGGCTTCAATTTCTGTATTACAGCAGCAACACTTCTTGAACCCCCTAGATCCCATTGCGAATCGGCATTCGTCACAGATAGCGAGGCATCTACAAGGCCAGAGGACAATATTTCTGGTGTTTGTTTTGCAGATAACACAAGAGAGGTCTATGTCGTTATCGAAGGGGGTGCATGTATCATGGTGGTGGTTGCCAGTCCTTCTGCTCAGTCTTTCAATGAAGGCTTCTGTTAATATCCCATCTGGATTTAATTTACTATATCTGTTTCTCGTCAGGCAAGAGTCTAAAGTGTCACGGTATCTGTACCTTGACCAGACACTTGTATTCCAAGTCATGCCGTCCAACGTTTCTGATTCCTCTTCAAGAGGGGTAATTAGCTCTGATATCTCGTTTATAGCCTCATCTGGATCAGCAACGCTCTCAATTTCTTCATCCTCACTATCAGATGCATTGCCACTGGGGACGTAGTCATCCGAATTATCTTCTTCCGGTAACAGTAAAGGAAGGATATTGTCGACATTTTTATTTGGGCTTGATAAGGTAGTAACATCAGGCCTGGTCATGAACTTAAAATAATTTTTCTCTGTGATATAATCATTGAAGTCATTTTGCATAGACGAATTGGCATGTTCTACTTCTGTTGTAATATTGATTTTCCTAGGGAACATAACATGGAATGTTTTCCTTGCCAGCAAGGATATACTCTTAGTTATGATTCTCAAATTTGGTACAAATAAGGGTCCAGTTATTGGCATGTAACTTAAAAACTGCTCAAATAACGACAGTTTTTTCCATTTGCTATTTTGTTCAGAAATTGGACAATTTTCATTCATATCTTCAGGAGTCCCTTTCACCATATTTAAGTATCCGCTGATCAAATAGCTATGATGTACAATCTCTGGGGTGTTTATTTCTTTTAAGGAAATTTGTACTGGTTCCTCCTTGGACAGTAAAAGAGCTGCGACTTTTCCAAGAAAGCTTTCCATGACTTCCGTAAGGGACTGCTCAGAATTAAAATTTACCGTCCCCTTCAAATTGTCAAAGAAATAGAAATATTTCAATCTTTCTGGACTCCTTTGATTATTTAACTGGTCATCCTGTTCGAAAGGGTTATACCTAACGATCTTTGCTAGCAGATATGGCGTATATGTGACAAAGAAAACAATTACCGATATTAGGATCTCATATGTTCCCCTAGTATTATAGGCGTAGTTGATGGAATTGTCATAATCAGGTCCTAATATAATGCTGAAGTATGAAGCAATCTTTATTACCTCAGAGATAACAGAACAGAAAAACAGTTTATCACGAGCGTTTAGTAATTCGAGGGAGTGAATAAAAATATTATCTACCAAACAGTATCTTATGGTCATTCTCTGCATGTTACGCAAATCAGTCAGTGATCCATCCAAGCTATTTTGAATCTCAATTGCAATGACTATTGGGTTTGAATATGCAGAAGATAAAAACTTTTTGTTCGTTGTTGTGCTCGAAAACCTTTCAATTAAGTTTGCCAGTAATAGCCATATGTAGAACAATCGGAATACGTTAGTTTGTCTCCACCTATCACCCGCATCTATTAATGATTCGGAATAAACTAAAACCACACTAAGACCGATAACTGCGCTGCCATGAAGTAATAGTCTTGACCATAGCGGTAGTGTGACAGGTGCCATCCGCGTCCTCATCGCACAGAGTTTTGATATAACCTGCAAATTAATCCAGTACAAAAGATATGCCATGGCAAGTGGGTTTGTTGCCAAATTGAACATATCTGTAACTAGATCTGCCTCATACATGATTGGTGGAATCCGGGACAGACAGTTGAACTAGTTCTTCTTATTAAGTTTAAATTAAATGGTAGGTAATGATTTATATGATTTGCCCTTTCTTTTCTGGATTCTTTTCACGTCACTCAAATTTCAAAATTGAATCTCTTCGCAGTTTTTAGCTCAATTCGCTTTATTATTTCTCTGTACTGCAATATCTACTAAAGGATATCGCGCTCTTATTTATATGTCCGCAATCTCCCTGATCCTACCTGGGTGCTGTATATAGACCCAAAAAAGGCCAGTGAAGCAACGTGTAGCTGTAAGACAGTTTCTCAGACGAGGTAATATATCTTACTTTCCTTGTGTTCAAGAATGTCCTGTCAATGTTATATGTGTTGAGTATACGAAACCCTGTCGCAACATGCTACGCCAATATGTAGGGACACCATTTGCGATGTACACAACTTGTACGAGCAATAAACTTCGTAAGTAACTATACATTTCAAATTATTCAATATCATTTGCAATCAGTATTTTACGATCCAAAAAGTATTCACAACAAATACACCGGTCTACTTTGAAGGTATTTGTTGGTAAATTAAAGCTGCATTTATTAAGTGAAGCCAGCATGAAGATCTAAGGGTTCGCGAGTTCGAGACATCATCAATCTATAGTATTAGCACTCTATTTACAGATAAGTCAGTGATCAACCTGATCCTGATCTATTTATGGCTCCATATGGCATTTTTTTTAAAATGAGTTCAAATGACTGTATGAGGTGTGGAAGAAAAAAAATTAAAAATAAAAATAAAAAAAAAAATGTTGATGTATATGTGGATAGGAGTAAAATGCATCTGTTGACGTTTATGATATTAGCTCCATCATTTTTGAGTTTTCCTTTTCAATTTGTTCTAGCCTCCAGTTATCATCCTCCTGATTCATCTCATTTATCAATTCCTCTTCCTCCTCTGTGAGACCAGTTATGTCCTGAGTTGGAATATTTTCGGCATCCATCCTCACACTAGGGGCGCCTTGCATATACCTGATATTTTCTAAGCACCGAATCCGAACATCTTCCAAGAACTTTTTGCTATTTCGATTCTCGTAAAGGTTATCTAACACTGGATATAAAGAATAATCCGGACCAAAACTTTCTCTAAAGGGCAAATTATCCGGCAGTTCTTCAGGAAGTAGAACATTGTTCAAAATACCCGTCTCATAAGTCCATAAACGGGACACATTTCTTGGAGTGTAGCCACCTCCTCCTACTACTAACATGGGAATGCCAAAACTTCGTACAAATTTCACACATTCACCATGTGCTTTTATATTCAAATTAAAACAACCCAGTCGGTCGTGGCCCAAAGAGTCAGCACCACATTGTTGAAGTATCACGGTCGGTTTGAAAGAAGTAATTAGTGGATCGATAATGGATTTGAAAAGGTTGATATATGAGTCATCATCGATACCATCTTCCAACGGGACATTCATTGCGAAGTGTTTACCATTAGCACAGCCAATTTCATCATAGTTACCAGTACCAGGAAAAAATTCACCATTGTATTTGTGGAAGGATACTGTGTACACTCTGTCTGTAGTATAAAATGCTTCTTGCACACCGTCACCGTGATGTAAATCAATGTCAATGTATAAAACTCTTGGGTGATATCGTAATAGATTTAATATTGCCAGGACAATATCATTTACGTAACAGAATCCTGAGGGACTGTTTTTTTTAGCATGGTGTAACCCTCCAGACCAGTTAATAGCAATATCAGACTGGTCATTTATTAGCTTTCTCGATGCATCAAGAGAGGCACCAGTGTAGAGGGAACTGTATTGAAATAAGTTGGGGAATATCGGACAATCATCTCCAATGTTAAATTTTTCAAGCGTACCTCTCGGCAGTTTATTCAGATTTTCAGGTGTCACTTTCGCAAGGAAGTTTACATAATCCTCAGAATGGAATTCCCCCATCTCTTCAGCTGTAGCCTTTCTAGTTTTGTATAAATCCATAATCTTGTGGAGCCCGTAGCCCGAAACTAAATGATCTGTTAGCATCAGTCTGAACGGTTTCATGGGATGTCTTACACCGTAATGGTAGTGTGACACCTCAGAGTTCATGTGATATGATACCCTTGGGGCATAGTTGGACCCAAACTCATATAGAGGTTGGTACTCTTTGGTCTTGCTATCGACTGTGAAAGTAGGCGTGGACATGACGGTTCCAACAACAGCTCTCTATTGTGTTCCAGTTATACTTGTTCTTTTTCCCACTATTGTATTACACTTGTGTGTTCAAAATGACACCTGAGAACTACCTGTTCACTGTTAAATTCACAATTGCACTTTGATACTGATTTAAGTGGTGCCAGTTATCTATAATCTCCCTTCAGTGGCTATCCGCTCACCTCTTCTTAACTTTGCAAACGAGAATAACAAAAAGTCAAGCAAAGCTATATCAGCTAGTGTTTTGCGATCGTTCCACTATTGAAAAACAAAACACAGTAAGCAAGTTTCAAACATGCTTTAGAACCCTTTCGGTTGCGTCTAGCGTCCTTCACTTCTGACATACTCCAGGGAAGCATCACAATAGTAGCAGAATCCATAAACATAAGGAAAAATGCCAAACTGAGAAAGGGTAATATGTTCGTTTACAGTGATATATCTCGTGACTGAGTAAAATGTGGGTTGATCAGCGTTGTGGTGACACCATTGCGAGACACATACGACTTGGTATCCTAGTGGTTACAGAATATGCGGCTGTCTTTCCTACTGCGACCAATTCAGTGGATCTGGTGGCTCGCACTTCAGATCTACCAGCAAACACCGGCAGATCGCTTTTTCTCTGTCTCTAGCTACCTTCTTTCCCACACCGACATCAAACTTAGCTATCCTTTTGAGGGAATCAAAGAGCCATTCTCCAAAACACCATGTAGAGGAAGAGCTGCACATCTCTAATCAAGGAATACGCCTTCTATCTCAAGCAGATGGGATTTGCTACAGGTATATAAATGATCATGCATGTTTATTTGTAAGGCGGCTGCTGGCGGCGGGGGCACTGCCGCCCACAAAATCACCAGAATCGTTGAATACTGACATCACGTTGTGGGTCTCGTGTATAGGTATATTCCAGATCTGACTTAAATACGCATCTTCTCTATACGCGGGTGTTAAAAGAAACTGCATATTTGATATAGCCGCTATTCTACGGATCTTTCGTTGTAGCCTAGGCAAGAGATAAAATACGTGTCTACTGGTGCATATTGGTTTTTGGTGTTTTATTAAGATGATGCATAAAGATACTGCTGAGGTGGTGAATTTTTTGATAACTCACCAGGTGGAACTGACTAACGAACCCGTATGCGGGGAGTTGAGTCACATCTACTGTCTGTACAAGGCTACGGAGCTGACTGAAGAGGAGTTTATGGGAATAGTGCAGGATATCGAAGAGGTAGCTCAAGGCGGTCTGGTGTTGGAGAGGCATCCTCTCACTGATGAAAAAATAGTCCGGTTCGTTGACAACATTATCATGAATGAGCTGTATTATCTCTTGAGAAACAAGAAACGGCCTCGTCCCAAGGAGGACATGAAGCTGAACGGATTAACCCAAGATGAGAAACTTATCAGACTGGTTGAACACAGAGAAAGTAATTTCCTATACCGCGTTCAGCATATCCTTGACAAGCGGACGCAGGGTACGCTATTGGCAAGTGAGCGCGCCTGCCATACGTATCCATTCTCTCCAATTGTACCACGTTGCGACAAACCGGAGCACAGGTCCGTTCTCGCACAATGCGTCATAATTGTCAATAACAAGATCGTGTCGTTGAAATGGTCGAACTTCATAGCCCAGGGCGCTGATTTCGTCAACTGCGTTCAAAACAAGATTCATTTTGTACCAAACTTGAAGCCGAAGACGGATGCATCACTGGGAGATTGTTCTTATCTTGATACGTGCCACAAAATGCACTCTTGTCGGTATCTCCATTATCTGCCGTTTATTCCGCAAATCCTTGAGAACAAGTATAAGAACATAGTGGCACAGCAGAACATTGCCCGCGCCATGAATCCCGCCATCAATCTGTTCACGAGGGGAGAATGTTGTACGCACCTGTCCAGAACGGTGAGTCCACCCCAGTGGATCCAGTGTGACGTCCGCAAATTTGATCTCCGTGCCCTGGGCAAATTCTCCGCCGTTATCGCTGATCCGGCATGGAACATACACATGAATCTTCCGTACGGAACCTGCAATGACACTGAGCTGCTGAATCTACCGCTGGAGATACTGCAGGACGAAGGCGTTCTCTTCCTGTGGGTGACTGGCAGGGCTATCGAGCTGGGGAAGGAGTCGCTGCAGAAATGGGGCTATCGTGTGGCCAATGAGATATCCTGGGTGAAAACCAATCAGCTGGGGAGAACCATAGTCACCGGGCGAACAGGCCACTGGCTGAACCATTCCAAGGAGCACTTGCTAGTAGGCCTCAAGGGCGACCCGGCATGGATCAACCGCAACGTAGACGTCGACCTGATCGTAGCACCTACCCGTGAGACATCCCACAAGCCGGACGACCTCTACGGCATCGTCGAAAGGCTAGTCGGCATGCACTCACGTAAGCTAGAAATCTTCGGAAGAACTCACAACCTGAGACCCGGCTGGATCACCATCGGTAACCAACTCGAAGGCGTCCACATCCTGGACCCCGAGATGAAACGAAGAGTAGCACCTCAGTAGTCACAATATAACACTAGCTCAAAAAAAAGGTTAACTAAGAAAAATTCAATACAGAATAAGCCGCATCAAGTAATTGCTAACTCTCAGCTACGGCTCATCGGCAACCCATCGACTGAAGATTAGAGTAAGGGCACCCTTGCCTGTTCGTGCCCAAGCAGTAGATTGACCGTGCACCGTACGTCATACAAACAGTCATTTCATTTCACCACAAATATGTGACTACCCTTAGCACCCGTACCTCCACACCTGCTTTTTCACTCCTCTCTTGCTCGACTTCGACGCCCGTTTTCTTTCCTCGCTCCGCACATAGAACTGCAGGGGGCATCATATTTCCATTTTCAGAGAAGTTGCAACCCGGCCGAGCGGTGAAAAAAACTGTGTGCGCATACGCCCGGCGTGCGAGGAAACCGTGTCGCGTGTGCAGAGCACTGGCAAACGCAGGGCCTTTGGGTGTGCGTGATCCGTGCAGAGCAAAGCGACGCACTCACCAGAAGTGAAATTTTTCACTGGGGCAAGGCCTGGGGGGGGCGCCAGGCTGGGGGTATCTGGCGTTCGGGCGTTCCATCACTGCCCAGGCAGGAAGAACCTAGGCTGGAGAGAATACGGTCAGCGTAGCTAGGCTGGTTGGGTAGGGAAGTGCCGAGCCTAGTGTGAGCCTAGTGTGAGCCTAGTTCCAACTTCTCCCTGGTGAGTGCAGGTACTGTTTGTTCCACACAGAGTGAGGGAGAGAGAGAGAGACGAGAGACAGTGTGTTAGTGTATCCACTGGGCAGAGAGAGAGGGAACGCAGGAGCACTGCATGGTTCTCCATGCGGTTTGTTTCACAGGCCCAGTATGGTACAGTGTGCTGAGCTGGGAGCGTTGCTCCATTCCCCACTGCGAAGAGAAAAAAAAATGAATAGTGAAGACTTCATTTATAACAATATTGCGTTTCAAGAAGTGGTTATTAGCTTCTCTATTACAAGAGCCCCGAAGTAGAACCCTAGAACGAAAATGTATGTTAAAAGATAGGACAGAACCCCCCAGGCGATTAGACATGCGAGGAGAAGTGATTGAGCTGTTAAAATCAAAATCCATCCACTAGTGGAGAAACATAAAGGTGTATTGTGAACCAAAGGATAGCGGGTATAGGAAACTATTCAACTTGATGTGCAGCAGGTGGAATATTGTGGTGATGACTTGCACAGACAATGGTAGAATCGGAAGCTGAAGTGCTAGCAATTTTTCAGCGATGTGGTGTGATATGCCGGTAATTGGCTTTCCTTTATTTGATTTAATACAGTCGTTACTCTTCTCTATTCTCATTGGTAAGGGGATTGGAATCCGTTCGAGGATATTGTGAGGAGGTTAAAGTAGTTTTACAATCTCCCCCATTCTCGTCCAGGTAGAAATTTTGTATTATGGACCAAATTTACTAACAGTTATTTCTTTTAATGAAACTATATCAATCGACATTATGAAATGTGTGAACTGAAATTATTTTTATTAATTGTACTACTTTTTGCAGGGCTAACCTACGTACTCAAAAGAGACTTGCCGCTTCTGTCATTGGTGTTGGTAAGAGAAAGGTCTGGTTGGACCCAAACGAGACCTCTGAGATCTCTCAAGCCAACTCTAGAAACGCCATCAGAAAGTTGGTCAAGAACGGTACCATCGTTAGAAAGGCTGTTACCGTTCACTCCAGATCCAGAACTAGAGCCCACGCTCTTTCCAAGCAGAATGGTCGTCACTCTGGTTACGGTAAGAGAAAGGGTACCAAGGAGGCTCGTTTGCCATCCCAAGTTGTCTGGATCAGAAGACTACGTGTTTTGAGAAGATTGCTAGCTAAGTACCGTGACGCTGGTAAGATCGACAAGCACTTGTACCACGTCTTGTACAAGGAATCCAAGGGTAACGCTTTCAAGCACAAGAGAGCTTTGGTTGAACACATTATCCAAGCTAAGGCCGATGCTCAACGTGAAAAGGCTTTGAGCGAACAAGCCGAGGCTAGAAGAATGAAGAACAGAGCTGCTCGTGAGAGAAGAGCCCAAAGAGTCGCTGAGAAGAGAGAAGCTTTGTTGAAGGAATCTGCTTAAATGTGAATTAAAATCCTATATTTTAGCATTTCTTTAGAGGAAAAGAAAAAACAGAATTTTACTTTTTATTTACATAACAAAATCCTAATACACACACCACTACTTTAAAAAAAAATTATTAAAAGATATATTATATTAGTTGTCGTATCAAAAGGTTTCGCGTGAGACTTAGCAACAACCACATTTCCATTCCGTCTTGCGTGGTATTTTTTATACCGTTATCTCTTTTGTGTTGATATAGCATATATATGTATTGAAGCATTCTGATATTAATGACCCGATTGGGTGGGAAACCTGGTTCCGAATGTGTATGTAGTCACAGTGCTTCGATCGAACAATACGTACTTTCTGGTAGTTGCTATGTTAATGACTACAGCGATGGTCATACCTCGGTTAATTTACTATAACTTCCTGTTATACAAACTAAATACAAATTTGTAGCCCTTCTCGGTTTCAGAATGGCCATTTACGTGCTCACCACACCAGTCTTCATGTAACACCTCGTTTCCTATTGTGACAGCTGGCGGAAGAAAGTCTTTCAGGTAGTCTGATGCATCCACAAAAAGATCGTTCAGTTTGCTCTTCTGTAGGAATGTATCCATTTCGGGAATGGTGGTTCCTTGCAATGGCATTATTTTAGTTATCAGCCAATTATCAACCATATCCATGCATTGATTGTAAACCTCACCGCCACCTATGAGGTAAATGCGCTCTATTTGATTAGCACTCGCAAATGAATTTCTGAGCTCATTGATGCAATCTCTCAACGAGTTGGAATGGTACACTGTATCTTCGATTTTGTTCAGTGGACCATCAAATGCTCTGGACACTACCACATTGATTCTGTTCGGAAGTGGTCTGAACTTTGAAGGAATGGACTCCCACGTCTTCCTCCCCATAATAACGACATTGCGTTTGGATGAATCGTATGTAGAGGTAGTGACTTCCCTGAAATACTTCATTTCTTTCGAAAGTCTCCAGGGCAGGCTACCTTGGAAGCCAATGCCCATTTCAGGAAGCAGACATGCTACAATACCGACAACAGGGACCTTCGACATTGTTTACCTGACTTTAGTAAACTTGGTGTAGAGTTGTTTTGTTTCGCCCTCACGCAAACTGTGACAGATTATCACCAGGTATATATAGCCATATGGACTACCAAATGCAGGCAGAGTTCAGAGCAGACAAAGTAACATAGTCACTACAGGTCAACTGAAGCTTTTCAACTGAAAATGTTGAGAACCAGTTGTGTTAACTGACGTCACTCAGTAAGGTTCGCGAGGATGTATATAAACATTACATATATTATATGAATACATAATCAGCTTGAGATGTTTTCAAATTCGTGCTAGCGTTGCCAATCAAACCTTTGATTGGAAAAACAACCTAGGAGGAAAAAAAAACAACTTGTCAGACTGCCATTTGTACCCACCCGGACCCTTAACAGAGTGTTCGTGTCCCGAAAGACACTCAACTCCTAGGCCACAAAACACTTGTTCCTTCCACTAAGAGAAGTATACAAGATGGGTAAAGATCATCGCGCCATTTTAGCACCTGCTCCACAATTACTCCGAGGAGTAAATAATGGCGCAGGCATACGCAAACAGCAAAACGTAAAAGATTGAAGAGACAATATAGATGACCGAACCGCTTAGGATTACGGAACCAAACTATATCTCCCTTGCGGGAGAGGCGTCAACTTCGAGGGGTATGTTTCTCACTCTAGGGTACAAAGGTTCTGCGGCTCATCAACCAAGTTGGATTCAGTGGCTCGTTTGAAGAGTCAAAGAGTGACGATTCCTATAGAAATGATCCTACTATAGAATGTGTTAGTTGAAAATATTCCACAATCGAAAAAAAAAGTTCCTTTAATCACTTTCATTTTCCTCATCCACACAGCTAAAAAAACCACAGAGCTGAAGTTTGCTTGATTAAAGGCTAAAGTTATTGGTATAGTACATACTGAAGTACGTCGACACTTTTTTTATGAAGGGGAAGAAGAAATATAAATGAGAATGAGAACAAAACAGAATCCTACAAATATCAAATTGCGATGGCCTTATATACTTTTTCCAGCGGGCCTGAAAATTTTTTTTTGCAGCTCGGAAATGAATGGCATCGCGATGACCTAGTGACCCGGGTAAGAATTCCATTCAATTAGGGCTTGGAGGCTCCGTGCAGCGTGCCGCGTTAGGGCTTGAGCACATGCAATAGACGCTATTTGCGTGTTGATTGTACTGCGAAATGATTATTTTGCAGACAGTACTGTGAGTATAGCATTCCAGGAGAGCACTATGTTAGTGTCAGATTGTAGTTGCTGGTTTATGTGCTGTTTGGGAGGTTTATATGTCGGCTGTTTGGAGTATCGTGATGGTATAATTGTTAATGAGAGGGAAAAACTGGTAAGAATAAAGAATATTAGTTTATGTAGAAATATTTAGATTGAAATGGCCTAATTGTGTTTACTGGATTGTCTATGTGAGAGGAGGGTTTGTTCACATCCTCATGCTTCTTCTCTTGAAGAAATCAATGACCTTTCTGGCGGTTGATCTCTCTTGGGGCTCGTGCTCTTCTGCAATCATAACCGACGCTCTGTGTGCTTTCTTATCTGAGGTAGCAGCTGCGTTGTGCTCTATTACTGATGGGTAAGTATCATTGGTGCTATCCTTCTTTGTCGAGCTGTTAACTGATTGTGCTGACTTCTCCTCGTTGTTATTGTAGAATGACAGAAGGCTGAATCTCTTACGGTCAGAGACCTTCCTGACTGGTTTCTCTCTTCTTGGTACGCTCTGGTCGCTGGACTTCTTGGTCATTGAGCTGAACACACTGGACATTCTTTGGCTGTCATTACTGGTATTTGCTCGATCAAGAGTTCTGTTTTTATCCACGACTAAAGGATTGACTGGGGTATCTTGGCCAGGAGCTGGGCTTCTGGAACTTTCGAGAGAGTGAGAAACATCAAGCTCACGTTTCAGTGGTGTACTAGCTCTACCTGTTCCAACTTGGTTGATGCTATGCGAACGCGTTGTCATATTTTCGCCTCCGGTTTGACCAACTAAATTCAATACAATTGGAGAGACGTTGTTTGCAGAGCGATCGATGTCAACGGGATAATACGAAGTTGGACGTGGCTTGTTATGTCTCTGACGAATGTGGTCATTTTGATCCCTCATAACTCTTTCAGTAACACCAGGAACTTTTGTTGGCGATATGAACTCAAGTTTTGGATCCTGATTCTCGTTTCCAGGAATATTTTGTGTTTCGGGATGATTGAGTTCATCATTCATTAAGGAAGCTGGACTGTAAGACACGGCTCTTGCTGAATAAGTTCTTGAGTTTAGCAATACATTGGTTAAAGGCTGCAGTTGATGGCCAGTGGTATTTTGAACACTATCGACTTTTGAATCTAGTGATAGGTTTTTCATTGCTTGTACTGGAATATCCGAATGTCTTTTATTCTCTATATTTGTATGATTAGGATTCAGGTTCATAGGTTGTGTACTATATCTCTTGTCAGCATTGTTGTTAATTTGCACACCCTTATTACTGAGAATTAACTTATCCCATTGGGTGGTAGATACCGAAAGAAAAGACCTATGAGGTTTCAACCATTCGTGATTCTGAATATATTCTAAATTCACTCTTCTATTCGGGTCTGATGTTAAAATCTTTCTTAAGAGATCCCTTGGAACGGGAGTGATGTATTCTGGAAATTTCAAAGGGGTTTTTGTAATATATTGATACAATTTTCCTATGTCATCACCTTCTGGGTTCGTGGCATCGTCGTCCCACGGCAGGTAGCCTGCTAACATTGCATACAAAATTATGCCACAAGACCATACATCCGCCTTCCTTGCAAGGTATGGTCTTGTACTGATGACAAGTTCAGGCGCCGCATAGCATGGGGACCCACAAGATGTTTTCATAAACTCGTTATCGGTTAGGAACTCATTTACAAATCCAAAATCAGTGATTACTAAATTCTCATTTTTATCTAGCAGCAGATTTTCCAGTTTCAGATCTCTATGAACCAGGTTTTTAGAGTGCATGTAACGTACACCACTAATAAGTTGTGCAAACAATCTACAAGCTGTGGACTCTTTGAGCCTTCTCTTCCTTTGAATATATTTATAGAACTCCCCTCCTGAGGCATATTCTAATACAATTCCAATATACTTAGAATTTTGGAGTACCTCTTCGAGTCGGACAATATTTGGATGTGTTAAATGCTTTAATGCGTTAATCTCACGATATATCTTGATTTCTTTCTCGGTGTTTTGTGCTATAGTATCTCTCCGTATTAGTTTGATTGCAACTTGTTTTGACACAACAGGTTTCTGTTCTGGTCCCACTGACGGAGATCTAGTCCAGCCCAGCTTGACTTTACCGAATTCTCCTTCACCCAATGTAGATCCCACAATATATGGGCCAAACGTTACGTGCTTCCTACTCCTGCCCAGAGTTGAATTACGATGCTGTGGCATGTAAGGGTTTCTATTATAGTGTTCCACAGCGGGAGCTCCTGCATACGTGTGTCTTTTCGGAATCGTTGCCATATTAATTTAGGAATAAGAATAATTCTAAAAAAAAAAAAAAACGACTAGACACTCGTCAACTGTCAGATATTGCTCGAAGAATCAATAAACACAAGCTCTTTATCTGTTAGAATCCTTCTATGTAATCAAATCCCGGTTCCAGTTATGCTCCTTCCCACTTGACCGACTTTTGTTCTCAATGCAGATCTCAGATTTCCTGTGCAGTACGCGTCACGTTCTCCGTCTTTTTGTATAACAATTCTTTAGTTGAAGAAAAGCAAATCGCAGCTATCCTCAAAGTGTGTGCGTTGATGTTGTCGACAGGATGTACTTTCCCGAGATAAGGTGCCAATTGCCCTGGAGATTCGACGGTTTTCTACTTGCCATCTGTCATCACCATAGATATACAGCGACTTCTGAAACAAAAAGTGGGTTTTCGGCTATTTTGGAAACCTTTGACGTGTCAATGGTGTATTCTGTTCCACGGCTGGCACGTGTGTACATAGTAGATACGAGTCACTGATGTGTTTGATGGATAGATAGTTTGATATACATATTGATTAGGTATATTATTATTTAACATTAGAGATATAGCATGGAAACGCAGAAAACATATAATCATGGCAGAGATAGATTGTTTCTCTTTCGTTCTCGTCTCTGTTTTTTTTCATTACTGTTCATAAACAAAAAAGTATTGGGAAGAGAGCACCTTATGTACATGGGTTTGGGTCTCTTTCTGTTGGTTCCTATTCCTCTAGAGATTGTCATTAAAGATTAAAAAATAAAACAAAAAAACAATACCCTTATTAGGTGTGAAACAGAAAAAAAAATAAAAAGAAGTATCAAAATATGTGCTCTTGAAAGGATCCGATTTGCGGTCTACTTTGGATAAGGAAGGGGCACAATGATCAAGGGAATGAATTGAACTCCAGAAACAATAAATGAACACATGTCAAAAAAAAAATCAAAGAGAAAGCTTCAAACTTATTATGGTAAAAAAACATTGCAAAATGCAGGTGAAATGGCGATATTCGTTAGTTTTGGAGGCAATTCAAGTTTCTTTTAGCCAAGAAGAGCATACCAAAACTCTAACCGAGAAAATATGGAGATGGATTGAAAACAATATGGCTGTCGCTAGGAGGTGATTCATTCGCCCTTAACAACACCGACCTTGGCAGGTCTGATAACCCTGTCATTCAAAGTGTAACCAAACTGCTGGACGTGGAAAACGGTGCCGGGTTCCTTGTCAGGCTGGGCTAGCTCGAAAGTGGCCTCGTGCTTGTTAGGATCAAACTGTTCACCGACAGGGTCCACCTTCTCAATGCCGTGTTTTCTCAAGGTTTTCTCAAAGACGTCTCTGGTCATTTTAACACCAGTGTACAGATCGTTGATCTCCTTTGATTTCTCCAGATCCTCTGGTTTGAAGGCACCCAATGCGTGCCCGAAGTTGTCAATGGACTCCAAGAGGTCCTTCGCAAACTTTTGTAAAGCGAAGTTCTTGGCCTTTTGAACATCCTTCTTGGTGACTTCCTGCAGGTTTCTGAAGTCGGCAACAGACCTCAACAGACTGTCCTTCAGCTCGGCAGCTTCCTTGGTCTTCGCAGCCAGCTTGTCCTCCAGTTCCTTCAACTTCTTCTCCTCACCACTCAACGCCTCAGAGCTCTCCTCCGCCTTCGACTCTGATTCTCCCTCCTTCTTGGCCTCCTCGGAGTAGAATCTCATAGTTTGGAATTGACCAGCTCTGAAAGCAGCTGGAACACGGTAACCTACCACACTCCTGTTGACAAGAGGTCTCACTCTGACAGCTCTGGTAACACTGGAAAACGCTCTCATTTTCGTAAGGTTCTATTTATCGGGGAGGGTTCAAAAGGGTAACGCTATCAAAAGTAGCACTGTATATTCGAATTGAGCACTTCGACAACCACGTAGCGCCTCTAATAGCATCCACAATCCAGCTTTAAAACAATGTGATCGACTCATGGAACCATGATTTTGTAAATGGAACAAACCGACATTTCGCCTTTCCACAGAGGAAACCCACCGAAAGAAAAAAATTCCATCGTCCACCGTCCAGTTTACCCGGTAATGTGACTGGATGTGCTGTAATAGCCATTGAGTCACATGGCATATTGGGATGTTAATGCATCTTAGTGGAGGTTTGTATGAAGTCGATTGGTATGTATTAGAAGGGAACTACAACGTTGCCGTGCGTTCTGTCTCAGATGGTATGTTCATCTGAGTGCAATAGTCTTATCTTTATACGGATTTTTTGGTTAGGAGATTGACTGTGGGAATATGTGAAATTTGGTGGGGATATCTTTATATAGAAGTGGGTAAGTACGTATATATGTCTACCGTGTGGGGATCGTTTTATTGTTTCCAGTTCATTCGTGCCAGCATTTCGTAATGAACTTCTTCATGTCTACCTGTTTCTTCATCTGGCCTTGAATCCACGGGTGTTGTATCATCTGTCTCGGCGAGGGCCTCTCCTTCGCCTCTTTTCTTAAGCAGTACTCGATGAACGACTTGAATGCCCTGCTCCACTTGATGTTCCTTTCCGGCTCGTCGTCAAGGTGAGGGCTGAAAGTCAATATGAGCGTGAGCAGTTCGATTGGTGCTATTGTGGTGGCCATCTTATCAGGGCCAAAGGGGAAGTGTCCCTGGGCCACTTCCAGTATTGTTAGCCCTAGGGACCACACGTCACACGTCACGCTATATGGCTGCCCTTGGATTCTTTCTGGTGCCATGTAGAACGATGTCCCTGTGAATGTTGTCGCTAGGGAGTTTACTGCCTCACCGCTGACACCGAAATCACACAATTTGACTTGGCCTTCATCGTTCAGCAGGATGTTTTGTGGTTTTATATCTCTGTGTATCACCTTCTTTTCATGCAGATAGGATAGCCCTCTTAGAACTGCCTCCGCTATCTTTCCAAGTATTTTCTCACCTATACGGCCATTTCGTCTTAGTAGATTCTTGTATATGGCATCTAGTGATCGGCCACCCATGTATTCCATTGCTATGTATATGCTGGAGTGTTGCTCATCTGTGAACATTCCGTAATATCTGACGATATAGTCCGACTTGAAGCTCTTATTGAACTGGAGCTCTCTTAAGAGCTGCTTCTGGAACTCTGGATCACCATTCAAGGTGTTAATGGTCTTCAATGCAAAAATTTTACTTCCCTGCTTCATTTTGCATTTTGCCACGGAACCACCCGCACCTTCACCTAGTATTCCTTGTGTTTGTATCTCGTCCATTAGTCTTTTATAGTGCCAAACATCTTCGCTTAACTCATCTATATCTTTGTTTTCCAGTAGATGCCGTGGTACTTTCTGACTGTCTCCTTTATCGATATTCTCCAAGTTTATCTGTTCTTCAGACTTGATGGGACTGGTGTATGAACTACCACTTTGGTCATAAACTGATATAAGATTAGATAAGAACGAGTCAACAGACCCATTTTGGTTATTCCCAGCATTGTTGTGTACCGAGTTTTCCTTCTCTGTAGTGTTTGTTTGGGCGCTCAATGGCGATAATATTGATTTGTTGTCATTTATAGTCAATTGTTTCATCTTCCCGTCTAAACTATTCAAAGAGGATGTTTCACTCACATTCACATTCAGTTTTGGTAAGGGAGGCGGCAATGGTCTCTTCATCTGGCTTGAGGTCGAGCTCAATGGTCTAGAGATCGGAGATATATTAAGCTTCCCAGCTGGAGAATCTGAAGGTCTCGGAGAAGGGCCATTACTCGAGGATGTGTTCAACTGAATGTTGTTTAGTGGGGGGAGTTTCAACCTTGGTGATCGATTATTCTTCCGAGTTGATTCTGGAGGTCTGAATAGTGATGCCATTGCTATTATTTCGGTATATCCGGAAGGGCACCTGTTCAAAAATCCTAAGGCGAAAATAAAATCTTATGTCAGTTCTAATAATCGTGCAATTATGTTGTGAGTGCAATGAATCTGGGCCCACTGGTTCTTCAAAAATAGAAAAGAGTAAATCTTGTGCAATGTATTATTGCAGATCTTGTGAACTTTCTTTTGATTGTGTTCTGGATTCTGTTTTCCCTTGCCTCTACCTCAAAATGACTTGATCTGATAAAGCAGAGTTAGTTAATGGTCCAGATGTCTCGTTAGGTAGATCTCAAAACCTTTGATATTTATGTATCAAGCCGGCAGCAAAAGGAGTTTTTCCCCTATCTGAAAGAGTGTTTCTATATTGATGAAATGCCCAATATTCTGTCCTTGTCTTGGTAGACTGCGCTAGTGTCTCCCGTCGGTCTCTGTCTTCTACTTAAGGATTGATAACGAAGAAAATAAAAACTACCACTCAAAAAGTGGCTGTATATATTGTTGTAGATGGCGACTTGAGCCTTTCTGCCACTTTGTGAATCTCTTATCCTTCTTTCTCAGCATTTGAAAGATAGTAATCTTCTTTTTTCAGTATGGCTTTTCACAGGAGCGATGCCCCCATCTTGAAAATGCTCTAGTTATTTTGATCCAGGTATAAACAATAACCATCGGCATGGACCACCTTCGAGTTATGATAATGCTCTCAATGATTGCGGTCCAAACATGATAAAACTATGTTGGTTTCAGTTCAGTGGTGCATTATAAGATCACCCTAATGTGAAAATAAATACTTTATTGATTTTTGTAGACGTATATATAAATAGAGTAACTACGCGATACCGAAGGCTCGGTACTTTCAGAGATATCTAAAGCGAAGAAGATAGTAGAATGAAGGGGGTGTTACTTTCTGATTAACTTCAAGTTCAGATTGATGAGCTAGTTCAATTGTTGAACACATGCTTTGTAAAACCTCTTGTCTCTGTGGCTAAGTTTTTCGTTCAAGATTAAATGTCGTAAGGAAGATAAGTTGTGATTAGAGTATCCGGATCAACATGCGCAACCAGACCTTCAATGACAGGATGCCATGCAACTGTGTTTCTCGTACCGTAAGCGTTAGGGTCTCTTCTGGAGCCACCAGTATGGAGGAAAGTTAGTGACTCGTTTAGTAGTTCTTCTGTTGCTTCTTGTGGTTCAAAATCCAAATCCTCAAGGTCGTACTTGGAGAGAGCATATTCAGCATCCCAGTGGTAGACGTTTCCGTTACCGCCAACACTCAGAAACTCGGTTGGAATGGTAGGTGAAAACATTAAGTCAACAACGGTGTCTCCACCAGCGTGATATAAGTTGGCAACCTCTTTTTGGATAGGCTCTTCACCATTTTGTCTGTGACTTAAGTCCATAGATGCACTTTCCACAGCACGGGCATCCCAGAGCTTGATGATACCAGTGCTAAACCCAGTGACAAACAGGTTACCAGTGAGTTGGGAAACATCGAAGGCGGTCAAATTTCCGTTCTGGGGGTCGCATAGAGACCACAAAGGTTTTTGAGCTGTTCTAGTATCCCAGAATCTGATGACGTTATCATCGGAACAGGAAGCAAATACGTGGTTGTCCAGGAATCTAACCGAGTGCGTGACCGTTGTTCCCGGAACTCTGATGGTACGCAACACCTCGCTGGGCTTACCGTCGTTGTCAATCAATTTTAGAATACTCTCTTCTTCATTCCCGTTACTTTGTGACTTAACAATTGTTTCCTGATCGACAGAAAGATCAAAGTCAGCAACAGCCAATTGATCGTTTCTGGTCAGAGAGTGGATGCTGGAAAATTTAGTAGAAGGGCCCATCATTTCTTGCACAATATGAACTGGAACTTTGACACCTTCTGTAAACCATGCGAGAGAGCCATTCTTTGACATTGCGATCATATTGGAATCCTCTTCCTCACCCAGGTATCTCATCTTCGAAACTGTCTCACCCTGGTAAACCCACTTGGTGCTCAACGGTTCATTTTCCATGGTTTTGAATGCATCACCATACTCTTTAACGGGCTCTCTTGGTTTCTCATCGCCATCATCATCACCTGTGATCAATGGATAGTTGCAATCTAACTCAAAAATATCGCTGCCCTGGGAGTAGAGCAGTTTTGTCCTCAATACGCCCTCATCGGTATCTGGAATCAGTTCATTGCTAAACGCAATTGATTTCTGTTGACCCTCAGGACTAAATCTACGAGATACAAACCTAGGCTTTATGCTTGAAATATGTTCGTAGTTTGCAGCTTTGTTATAGGTCATGTTGATTAATAAGCTTGATTCCGAATGATGAGCAGAGATTATGTTGGGTTTCTACTGTCACTAAAACAGAGGAATCTATCAAAGATATCAATCTGTGTATTAGATAGATGGTAACACTCATATTAAGACGGAAGTAGCATTGGATTCATACCGTACCCTAGGGATTCCTCATCCTATCCTGAATTCCCCTACATTTGCGTATATTCTGCCACGAATTGTGTATCGAGAATTAGCATAACTACCGTGAGATAGCACATCTTCAATACACGGTTTGGAGCTCGGAAGTTATTCAATACTCGGTAATCCATCCTCTTGTGCCTACCAGTGTGTCATGGTCACGATTCCTTCGATTATTGAAAGGCTAGTACTGTAATATACTCTCTTATCCCTTTGCACAGTTATCACCCATCTTATAGTCGAGACCTGCATAATCTGTGCTCAGAAGATTCATGTTTTGGGCAAAATAGTGAGCACTGACCACCTACTG